>CM031243.1:520895500-520998212 GCA_018340775.1 Taxus wallichiana var. yunnanensis | reverse complement strand
TTTGAGTCTAGGTTCGAGTCAACTCGCTTAAAGAGACAATAAAGGGGAACATATGGCACAAGATAAATGATTGAGGAAGGACACATGTCATCATTCTGGAAAAGCTCAAGGTGATGGACCCCGATAGACCTCAAGTTCTTATGATAAGTTGAAATAGATAATCTTTTGGGTCTAGGTAGTCAAGAAGCAATCAAGGTGGACACATGGCAGAATTTTATGGAGCCAAAAAATTGAAGTAGACCTGAGTTAAAAATTACAACACAAAGACGAAGCCAACCAGAGACCATCATGTGTCATATGTGGAGCTTCCTCATTGGTACATACTTCGCAAAGGTTAAATACAATCTGACATGTGCGAGGAACATGACAATATTTTATTGGCTCGCATTTCATAAAGAAACAAAGTTTGATCCTCAAGCCAATAAAATATCGATACATGGTAAGGACAAAGAAATGCACACGTAATCAAAGGAAATCTCCCTAGTAAATCAAACGATGTCACTTTTCATTCTCTCGCTCATCCTAACATGTAGAACTTTAAATACTCATATCTTTTGATTCCTTGCTCCAAATTAGACAAAATAGGTATTGTTGGAAAGATCTCCTCGATCCCTTCAAATTGGTATAATCATAATCAGGAATTGACGTCATTTGATGGGAGAAAATGATGAAAACATATTCAGTATTAATTATGCAACTCTGGTAGCTCAACAACTAGATTTGGCAAGATTTTTTTTTTGGCTTCTTTAACAAGCGAGATGACATGGGGGATGGACTTGGAAATATGCCCATCATTATTTTGGAGTTTTAATGCATCCTTTTGGTAGATGAAGGCCAAAATTTGAGGTTTCTCCCCTAGTTTTCCTCTTCTCTCTCCGCATTTTCTATATATTAAAAAGAGAGACTCTTTTGTAAGGGTTGTACATTCTTGCAATGTTTTGCAATCTCTTTCAAGTGTTGCATATGTGTATATGGGTCGCAGACCTTAGATTTGAGAATCTACATGGTGAACTTTACTTTTTCCTTGGCTGTAATGTATTGTACATCTTTATAAAGCAATCAAATATTGGTTTTGTGGCTATCCATCTGTCCTAGCTTGTGTTATATTGCAAATTCTTTCCTTTCATTGCATAAGTGGGTATTTTGTACATCTTTATTCCCCTTACAAGATTCAAATCTATTTTGTTTCATGGATATGGTGATTTCAAGGTTGTGTTAGACTGTGACACTTATATCTGTCCTTTATTTCATCATTTTTTCCCTTTCTCCCCATTTGAGAGTGTATCTCAACCATTTTCTTGGTGTTATCACCTTTGTTAGTGTAGGATTTCCCATTTTATGTATCCCCCTCTCTTCTTGGTCCCTTGGATTGTGAGATTAGGATTGGATAACTACATTTTCTTTATTAGGAGTATCTTAGCATTAGGATTATTTATAGGAACCAACCTTCTTTGGAGGCCGATCAAATTTATGCAAGTCCCACACTTGTGAGATCATCCAATGTTAGCCAAAAAGTGGGGATCTATATCAAAAACTCCTAGGGTGCTACTTTTTAAACTAACAGTTTTGGCACACCCGGTGGGACAACTTTGAAGTCATATCCTAGCTGCCTTGGTTCTTTAAACTAGAAATTTTGGCACACTCGATGGTACAAAAGTTGATGTTTCCATATTTTCCAAGTTTGGGTGTGTATCTTGGTAAAATTTTAGCCTTTAAAGGATTTTTAGCAACACATATGACAACTCCAAGCATCAAATCAATTGGTTTCAGTAGTCAAAGTGCTTCAAGTTCATGAGAAGAATTCAAACAATGTCTAGAACAACAGAAGAAGGATATTTTTAGTACCTGTAGCTATCACCAAGGAGGAGAATAAGGGGGAGAACAGTTCAAAGGTAACCTTCACCACCAAACATGACTCTTTCCACACCACCTCCTGGTAGGCCCTTCTTGTTATTTACTAGAGTTCTGAGACCTATTAGAATGACACAACCAAAAATATACCATTTGTTAAATTTTTTGGTAGTAGTCCTCTTTCTCTCAATGCCCAAAATCCCATTCCAGTAATAGCCCTTAAAATTACCCTTTTCTTTATTGGGGAAAATTATACCACTCTAGTAGACCATATTCAAGATATAGCCAATGTTTTTGCTATACATCAAATTGTTGAATAAGATGTAGTTGTGAAGTGCTAGCTTCTTCATTTAAGGAAAAGCACTACAATGGTTCAGGAGTTTGACAACATGGTCAATTACCAACTGGAATGAGTTGGGGATAACCTTTTGTAATCAGTTTGGAGAGAAGGAAAATAACCTCTCCTTTCTTGAACAATTGATAACCATATGAAGGGCTCCCAATGAACTCATGAAAAACTTCAATTTCAGATTTCATAAAACATGGGATAGGATTTAAGTCCTAGTGAGACCAACTCCATAATGTTCCTTTCTTTTCTTTTTAAGAGCTTTAAATTCTGATATTGATGTCATGATTCAGTTTATGTGGGGTACAAAATTACCTGGTGCTTATGCAATAGCCATTAGGGCTGAAAGTTGTCTCATTCAGACTAGTATACTTGCTCCTAGACCTCCAACACATGTATTCCCTAAGATTGAGAACCCCAACTCTAATCAGACCCTTGAGTTAGCACTTATTTTGATCCCAAGAAATCAAAGCTCTAACAAAGAATCTATTTCTTCAAATATCTAAGGTGAGTTACAAGAAGTAATGAAGCAATTGTAAAATTTTGGGAACGAGTTGGTATCCATAAAGAGGAAAAAAACCAAAAATTTAGACCTTATCAACCTCCATACCAACCTAACAAGACCCCTTTCCAGCCAATTAATCCTTCATCCTAAACTTCTCCTCAAAATCAAAACTGGTTTCCTCCTACAAAACCTTTTCAACCATATTACCCAAATGCAGCTAGCTCATCCCACGATTTGGTTCCTGTCCAAAACAATCTTATGCAAGATTATGAGTGGTGTTTCCATTGTAATCTTCCTCATAACCAAGAAACATTCCCAATGGAATTTTAAAATAGGCTTTGATGGTCCAAAATGCATTTTTTCTCAACATACACCTGTAGAAGAAAATCAACTACAGATGGTTGCTCAAGAGGCACCTCTAAGTGACACTTCACTTGTGAATTGGAAAATGGATGAATTTTGTGGAGTAAATCAGAATGTTTCTCAAGGTGTGGCTGAAAATACTAGGTCTAAAAATAGGGCCATAAAAGGAGAATGGTCTACAAACGCAGTCCCTTCTCAACCTTCTTTGACACTCCAGGAGGCGAGGCGACAGCTAAAATTAAACTCCTAATGTGAAAAATCAGCATAGAGGACCTTCTATACTAGGCCAAGTGTAGGAAAAGGTTGTTGTAAGTAAGGCACAACAAAAATATAATCCCACTCCTTTCAATATCCTTGAGCAGATGAAGAAAACTAATGTAAGCATATCTATGTAGGAGTCATTGGAAATTCCAGGCCAGAGGATTTATTGCAAGCAACCATGGTCAACTTTCTTATCCCAAATGAGCCATGTAAGGAGAAAGAAAAGGTCCTTACCAATGAAATGCAAAAAAAGTAGGATCAACCAAGAAGAAACATGAAGCCTCTACATTTCTATGTTTCTTTAATCATAGGAAATAACTTGGTGCACAATTTCATGATTGACTCTGTAGAAATCAACTCATTAATTTCAAAGCAGATTGCAGACTAGCTAGGCCTCAAATATGAGCCTCTTTCAAAAGTTGTAGTGTAATTGGATAGGAAATAAGTAAGAACTATTAGATTTATCATGGGTATAAGCTTTACACTGCATGCATGTCCAAATTTTGTAGTCTCTCAAAATGTGTCCGTAATTGATCTACCTCTACTTTTTGCTCTATGTTTATCTAGAGATTTCACTGCCAAAATTGGAGGATACTTATCAACAAACTAGTCTCACATGCTCTTCAGGATAAGGTATCGAACTAAGGCTATTATTAATTCTGATCCTATTGTTTCATACCATGTAGAACCTTATATACCTAGCCATGTAATAAAAATTATACAATTTTTTATGAAGAGGATTTCCCAAGTACTCAAGAAACATACACTTAGATTGGTGGCATTCCTAACTTAACACTTGATGAGTGGGCACATAAACATTATAAATATGATTCATATAAGGAGATTGAAGAATTTGGCTTATTCATTTACTTCCTGCATGAAGAAAATACCCCCTTTCCTAGTGTTACAATCCAACTGATGAAGCTGACAATGGCATTTGGCAAATGTTCTTTGATGGATCAAGAAGAAGGAAAGGTGTAGGAGGAGGTGTAGTGCTTGTGTCCCCTAAAGGTATGAAGTATTACTCTTCTTTCATATTTTAGTTCAGTTCTCTAACAACAACACAATGTATGATTTCCTTATCCATGGTCTCTAATGGGTAAGGAAGAAGAACATAAAAAAATTGCAGACCTTTAAGAGATAATGAATTGATTGTAAATCAGGTCAGAAGATTGAATGAAACAAAGAATGATCTTCTCAAATCATATAAGAATAGAGTGTGGGATATTTTGGATGATTTTTAAGCCTTCAACATCCAGGCCATTCCAAGAAAGGAAAATGAAACTACTAATGGGTTGGCTGCAATTGGGGTAAAGTTTGATGTTGTTGAGAATGTCAAGAGAGATAAAGTTAAACTTCATATCAAGGTGGTAGTAAGGCTTGCTATACTAGATAATGATACAAATTGGTAAGTTTTTTAGAGTGATCAATAGATTGTCAATTTTATTCAAGAAGAAGTTGAGTTTTCTTCAAGGAACCAGGACAAGCTAGAAAAGCAATATGGAGACCAAGCAATTTAATTTAGAATAAACAAGATGCCTAAGGGCCTAGTCACTTGGAATCCATTTTCAACCCCAATGACCAATTCAGAAAGAGAAAGCAAACATAATAGTCAAGGGGAGGATTTAGATCCCATCTCATTTGGTGAAGGAAAATTCCTCAACATTGGCAAGGTAAGCAATGAAAAAGAGAGGCATGATTTTTAGAACTTTGTAATGAATTTGTTGATGTATTTGCATGGAGCTATGAAGACCTTAGAGCTTTTAATCCTAATCTATCCCAATATAATATTGATTTGGATTTAGCTACTAAGCCTTTCAAATAGAAGAAGAGACATGTAAATCCTCATATTGAGCCCTTAATGAAGAAGGAATTGAACAAGTTGATTGAGGAAAGTATTATCTTTCCCATTAAGCACTCATCATGGGTAACTAATCTAGTTCCAATGTGGAAGAAAAATGGAGAGATTAGGCTATGTGTTGACTTTAGAGACTTGAACAAGGCTTCCTTGAAAGATCACTACCCACTACCCTCTATGGAACAAATTTTACAAATGGTAGTAGGTTCTGGAATATTTTCTCTTCTAGATGGATACTCAAGATATAATCGATCATAGTGAAAGAGGAAGATAAGTGGATAGCCTTTACCACAAAGTGAGGAACCTATGCTTATAGGAAGATGTCATTTGTCCTATCAAATGTTGGGGAAATGTTCCAAAGATCCATGGACATGGCATTCAAAGGATGATTAACAAGATTGTTCTTATCTATCTTGATGATATTACAATTTTCTCTAAGGATTCAGCCAATCACCTCCTTTATCTTAGGTAAGTATTTGAAAGACATAGGGATTTTGGAGTTTCTCTTAATCCTAAGAAATTTATCTTCCTAGCTCATGAAGGTAAACTCCTTGCCACATTATCTCTAAAGAAGGACTAAGAATTGATCCATATTGAGTTAGTTCCAATATTGAACTACCATTGCCAAGTCACAAGAAGGATCTCTAAAGTTTCTTGGGGAGAATCAACTTTGTTTGAAGATTTGTTCCAAATTTTCTAACCTTGTCAAGTCACTTACATTGATGCTAAAAAAGAGTATATATTTCAAGTAGAATACTTGAGGAAAGGAAAGCTTTGAAGCCATAAATAAGGCTATTGCACAGGCCCTAACTCTCATAAATCCACATTTCTCAAAGGATTTTTCTTTGTATTCCTTTGGAGGTGTAGAAATAGTATCAACATAAAGGTGTAGCTTAATGAAAAAGGATTGGAGTAACTTGTTGCTTTTTTAGCCAAAGTCCTGAAGATTATGAGGTGAGATACTCTTTCATTGAGAATCATGTCCTTTCCATTATAAGAAGTTTAAATAAATTCAAACATTTAGTGTCTAATAACAAGATCCAATTGTTAGTTTCACATGTTGGTATAAAATAATTCCTCTTGAAAAAGGATTTAAATGAGAAGAGGGTTGGTTGGATAACCAAGGTAATGGAGTATGACATTGACATCAAAGTAACTTAGTTGGTTAGAGGCAAGGGGATCTATGAGTAGCTAGTTTCAAGTCACCATGCAGATGAAGAAGCCATTTTTGTGCTTCAAAATGAACAAGAGTAGCTAGTTAATGCCTTGCCCACCCCTTGTTGGAATCAAGATGTAATGCACTTTCTCAAAATAGGACAATGCCCTAAAGGATTAAACAAAGCCAAGAGAAGGTACTTTAGACTTCAATCTATTCCATATGTGTTTTTGATGCAATTTTGTTCAAGAAAGATGTGAATGGCATTATCCTAATATGTATCAAAACAAATCAAATGGAGAAAGAGTTGTATGAATTACATGATGGAGAAGCAGGAGTTCATTTTTATTCAAGAGTAAAAACTCTCAGGATCATGAAGGATGGGTATGATTGGCCTGACCTCTTCATGACTGCTATTTTTGGGTCAAGAAATGCAAGAAGTGTGCCTTCTTTACAGGAAAATAAATACTAACATCCCTTCCACTCCACCCCATCTCTGTAAATGAACCATTCATGTAATGGGGGTTGGAATTCATTAGAGTAATCAACCCAAATTCAATCTTGGGTCACAAATGGATCCTCACAGCCATAGATTACTTCACCAAGTGGATAAAGGTAGTTGCACTCAAGGAAGTAAATGAGGCCAATATTTTGGATTTTTATGAAGGTATTGTGGAAAGATTTGGTGTTCCTTCCACTATTATTTCTGATAATGCTCTGGATTTTCTTGGAATGAAGATATATGATTGGGATGTGAATAATGGTGTATACTTGAGCACATCTTCAAACTATTACCCCATGATAATGGTTAGGTTGAGTCTACAAACATAGATCTATTGAGGATTATAAGGAGAAATTTAGATGAAAATCAGATAACATGACACACAAAACTAAAATCATCCTTTTGGGATGATAGGATCACCCCCAAGAAATCAAATGGTAACTCTCCTTACCAGTTAGTTTATGGTAGAGAAGAAAAGTTTCCAATATCCCTTGAATTACCAGCATTGGAGCTTATCAAGCAACTGGAACTGTTTGAGTTTAAGGCCATGGAGGTCAGATATGCATATTTCATGGAGCTAGAAGAACTGAGAAACCAAGTAGTGTAAGAAATGGAAAAGGATTAGGCTCAAATCAAGATGAGCTTTAAAAAGAAGGAAAAATCCTTGAGCTTCTAAGAATAGGACTTAGTTCTAAAATGGGATGTAGACAGGAAAAACTAGGTAGACACTCAAATTTTGATGCAATATGGAGTGGCCCCTACATGATCTCAAGATGCAAGATAAATAATGTTTTCTAGCTATCAAGATTGGATAGAGAAGAGTTACAGATCCCGATCAATGGGATCTATCTAAATAATTGTTATTGAAGGAAAATTTCTCCCTTGTATATAGTAGTTTAGTTTTTAATTCCTCTAAGTGCTTTCAACACATTGTTTTGTTGGTAGAGTAGTTTCAATTTCCTAAGTGCTTTGCACATTTTTATTGCTTTTGGATGGTCTTTTTCCCAATGTTCATGGGGGTTGCAACATAAGTAGTTTGAGAAGAGTTCCAAGGTGTCAAGGATCAATTATAATACTTAAAAAATCTAAATATAGTGCAACTAAAATCAAATGTTGGGGTAGTTCTGAAATTTCCATTCATTGGTTCTAACAGATCAGTTACAAGTCAAGTTTTCATGCATTCAAGATTGGAGTTGTTATTTGCAGTCTCTTCATGGCTTGCGGAGGAAATAGGGTGAAAATACCAAATTGAAACAATTTTTCACACCCATAAAACTTAAATTCAAAAATTTTATGATGGGATGGTCAATTCAAGCTTTAGCTCAGTTTCAAGTCTAGGAGGTGTTTCAAGAAGGTTCAGGGATGTGTTCTTAAATTTTAGAGTAGTTTTAGATTATCGGGCTCAAATCCATGCCCAATGGATTGTAGAAAGGCCACTGATCTTCATATCTAGCAAGCTGATTCCTCTATGAGTTACCGATTTCTATCCCAAATTTACCCCTAGGTAAATTTGGATAACTTATTAGATGGACTTAGCCATTTCATAGGTCTGGGATGTTCATACGGGTGTCATCTTCTCCTTCTCAAAAGTTTTTGCTGTTGGTATTCAAAACCCACAGGAGAACTAAGTTTAAAGCATTGGAGGGTCCTTTTAAAATCCACTTGGAATTTATTTAGCCATAAAATTATATGCCTAGTATCTGACAGTAGGCCATGCGGCAAAAGATCAATGAGCCAAAAGGGACATGCGTCGCCATTCTAGCTCTTTTCATAGTGATGGACCTCTGTGGACCTCAAGTTCCCAGAATCTACCAAAATGCATAATATTTAGGGTCCATGATACAGTCAAGGAAGATCAATAACACACATCAACCTTTGGAGGCGGCCACGCGACACATTTCCAATGGATGTCAGGATACATGGTGGAATTCCGTCAAAATTATGAGTGATGGATCTTGGCAGACGTGAAACCCACAAAATTATCTACATTTCAAGGAATTTATAGTCAGTGTCAATGAGGCTAAAAGGTCAAGGACACATGGTGCAGTATGGGATTGATAGGTGACATGAAATCAATGGTCAAGGAAGGGGACATGTGTCGCCATTCGGAGAAAGCTTGGGTAAGTTGGCTCCTACGGACGTAAAGTCTGCGGAATGAGCCATATTCCAAAACATTTTGGGTCCAAGATCGAGTCAGTGTATTCAAATAGATAGGTGGTGCAAATAAAGGGGAACACATGGCACAAGATAAATAATCAAGGAAGGACACGCGTCACTATTCTGGCAAAGCTCAACACGATGGACCCCAGTGAACAATTTGACATGTGCGAGGAACGTGGCAATATTTTAGTGGCTCACATTTCATAAAGAAGCAAAGCCTAATCCTCGAGCTAATAAAATACCAACACATGACAAGAACAAAGAAATGCACACACAATTAAAGGAAATCTCTTGAGAAAATCAAATTCTTCCACTTGTCATTCTCTCTCTCATCCTGACATACAAAACTTAAAATACTCATATATTTTGATTCCCTACTCCAAATTAGACAAAATTGGTCTTTTTGGAAAGATCTCCTCGAGCCCTTCAAATTGGTATAATTATAATTAGGAATTGATGTCGTTTAATGGGATAAAAGGAGGAAAACATATTTGACATTAACTATGTAAATCCTAGTTACTCAAGCAACAGATTTGGAAATATTTTTGTGTTTTGTCTTCTTCAACAAGTGAGCTGACATGGGGGATGGGCTTAGAAGGATGCCCATCATTGTTTCAAAGTTTTAATACATCCTTTTGGTAGATGAAGGCCAAAAATTTGAGGTTCTTCCCCTAATTTCCCTCTTCCCTCTCCCCATTTTCTATATATTGAAAAGAGACTCTTTTGTAAGGGTTGGAAATTCTTGTAATGCTTGTGAAATCTCTTTCAAGTGCTACATATGTGTATATGGGTTGCAGACCTCAAATTTGAACATCTACATGGTGAACCTTGCCTTTTCCCTTCTCTGTAATGTATTGTGTGTCTTTCTAAAGTAATAAAATATTGGTTTTGTGGTTATCCATCTATCTTATCTTGTGTTCTATTGTAAATTATTTCCTTCCATTGCATTTGTGGGTATTTTGTGCATCTTCTATTCCCCTTACAAGATTCAAATTTGTTGTGTTTCATGGATATGGTGATTTCAAGGTTGTTTTAGACTGTGGAAGTTATGATTATCCTTTATTTCATCATTTTGTTCTCATTCTCCCCCATTTGAGAGTGTATCTCCACCTTTTTCTTGGTGTTATCACATATGTTAGTGTAGGATATACCTTTTTATGTATTCCCCTCTCTCCCTGGTCCCTTGGATTGTTACATTAGGAGTGGATAACTACATTTTATTCATTAGGAGTAGCTTAGCATTAAGATAGATAGAGGAACCAACCTTCTTTAAAGGTTGATCTCATTTTTTCAAGTCACACACTTGTGATATCATCCCATGTTAGAAAAAAATTAGGGATCTATATCAGAAAAATCCTAGGGTGCTAGTTTTTTGACATAACAATACCCACTTGTTTGATAAACATTTAAATAGATTGAATGTTTCCCCAGCTAGAAAACTAAATCAATAGAAGGAAAACTACAAAATGGAATGGATAGAAGTGGAAATGCCACAATGTTTTCTTTATTTTCAAAACCCGGTTTGCAAACCAATCATTTTAACATATAAGAATTATTTGTTCATTATTATATGATAATATACTAGTTTACATTACGCTACTTCTCCACATACTTGATGGAATATTTTCCATGGCCAACCACCCCAAGGTCGTAATCCAATGATTTCACCTTCCTTGCATTGATCCACTTTGATTTAAATTATACTCTTCTTAATGACTGAAACCATGGAATGAAAAACTTGTTAAATTCCAAAAAGACTAAAAAATTCAGCAATGTATTTCTAGAGTTTTGATAAATGATAAGAAGATCAAATCCACTAAATGAATGTGAAGAAAGAAGAGAGAGAATTTCTTCCCTGATTTTCCAATAGAATAGTCTCATGTCACTTAGAAATTCTTATATAACTTCTAGATATACATTCTATATATAATATATGGGTCCACAGATCTATGGGGATCCTAGGTCTTTGGTCTCAGGTGAAGCCATCTTTCATCTACATCGAGGGACAATAATATCATGTAAAGTTTATTTTTTGACATATTAATTTTATGAGGACTATTATACCTCATATTCTTCATGTAGAAAAAATAGTTTATGACAGAATGCCTAGTCATAGATCCGATGTTCAATGAATAGGTTGTGAAGTCAACTCTCATTTACCAGTTGAGAAAATTTTTGGGGAGGGAGTTTTTAGTTATCTACGGTAAAATATGCTCTTAAAATTTTAGGTAGTACTAGAGAATAGCATGATCTAAATTTAGAAAATATTATAATTTTTAAATAGTCCTTTACATATGTGTGTGTGTGTGTGTGTGTGTGTGTGTGTGTGTGTGTATGTGTGTGTGTGTGTGTGTGACAAAATACAATTTATTTATATTTTTGGAAAAAAAAGGCAAAAATATGTACAAATTTTTAAGAATTTACAGCCCTCTAACAAATATAGGTTGTCAACAAATTTTAATTTAACACGAACATAAGGGAGAGGAACCATTCCTTGAGGATGGACCAATACATGTGAGGGTAGTTGAAAACAAGGCCATGATATGGCAAATCCTGCTCGAAGATGAAGTTTTGTGGTGTGGGGAGGAGTTTATTATGTACAAACAAAGGGACATATGAATAAAATTACTTGGTTTATTTTCATATTTATTGTACAAGAATTGTCGCCCAAATTTCATGTTCCTATTCAATTGATTGTGGCGATATAAGAATCCAATATGTAATTTAAGGAGCTTATTAACATCTAGTTCGAGTTTGTATTATTGAAGTGTATTTGAGTCACCCTTTTGTGAAATATATATATTTTTTCACCTAAAGAATAAATATAAGAAAGAAAACATTTATGTTTGTATAGATCTTTGGTTGTGATTACAATATTTGAAATTGTGCTTTATTGTTTTAGATCCCTATGGAATGCAAAACATAATGTGAATACAATGACACAATTATTTCTTATAAGCATAATGGAATGAGAGGGGAGGTGAATCAGTCCTTAACAAAAAAATTCAGATTTCATATTTTCTTATTCAAATATTAACAAACATTCAACCATCCATATATGTGTGCATACAATCAATTATCACATGTGCAAGAAACCATAAGCAAGATATAAACACAAGACACAAGATATAAGTGGGAAACCCTCAAGGGGAATAAAACCCATTGAAAAATAATATTTATATTGATATGTTTCAAATTTAGTGATGCACTAACTCTACAAGGATCACCAACCCCTATTTTAGTAGAGCTATAACCCTAAAAGGAGCACCAACCCCTAATTTTATGAAGCACCAACTCCACAAGGAGGCTACAACCCCCCAAGATGATAAAACACACAATAAACCACCTTAGGATGTTCTGATATATGAAATTTTTATGACACAACCGGTAGAGACCACTATTTTATAAATACCACTAGTTTATCTCACACTTCTTCAAACCCTCATACAAACCCTAGGTGTTCAATCTCTCACATACAATCACTTTCTTCACTTCTCAAGCTTCAAACACATGCTAAAATGCTTTCCATAAATCCTCAACCTATAACACACTTGATATGATATCAATTCATGCTCACACACCTTCAATTTTTTTACCTAGGTCACACTTCTTGCACACACACACACTAGCTCCAAAAAGCACCCAAAACAATGCTTTTATAAGATCCTTTACATTTCAAATTCAAAAACAAACCTTTTCCCTCATTTTTATCGACACATGCTTCATAAAAACATCCCAAATTCAAAATATACTAGTCACAAGTGACCGAAGTAGGTCAACCTAGCCAAAAACATCATTTCATGTTCCAAAATACTCAAATCCCTATGGGCACAAAGAGAAAAATTCCCTAACATCAAAACCATTCTTATTAATGACCCATAAATCACCAAAAATGTTTAAATTAACATTTAAAAATCATAAATGGTTTCAATTTATCTCAACCAATCAAATTATTTTGTTTAATGGGCCCAATGTTCTTTGTACTTCTCAAAACAATTGTTTCCTACACCCTTCAGGTCCCTAAAAACATCTTTATGCCTCTATATCACTCCAAAAAATACTAAATATTTCATGTCATACTTAATGGAAATTTAATAACCTGTAGAATACTTCTAAAAAATTATAATCCTTGAAACAATCACCTACTCAAACCTCAACCACTTTTATCTTCACTAAATAAATTTGCCCAAAACGCTATTTTCAAAATTAGCTTGTTAACACATTTATAGGAATAATCAAGACCTCCAAATGGATTAATTGGATTAAAAATTAATCTCTATTCAATTTTAGGTCATATAAAGCATCACCTAATCCATATCATTCTTCAAAGAACTCAAACCTTTCAGTAGATCTTGTCCTATCCTATATTGGAAAATATATTTATGTCCAAACACTGACCTGGAAACCATGTAAAATATAATCATAATGAAAAAAATTATGTAAATTTAAATATTATTAATTCTCTTTCCAACACAACTTTAATCACCTCCTAACTCCACCTTTAGCTCCAGTTATGCCCTCTGGACTGAAGATTGCTTTTATGGCCTCAAAACTGCCCTTTGACTAGTCAAACTGAATGGAGCTATTTTTATCATGTAACTGCATCAAAATGTCCTAAAAATATTTTTACATTAATATAAACTCACATACATTCCACAATTCCAATTTAGCCTGCAACTCCTTTGGACAACCTTATCCCAAAACAAACTTCTTCAGAAATTGACATGTTTGAGTGGGGCCCACTCATCACCATGACCTCTACCATACCTTTATGGAAATATGAAGGAGTCTTATAAATGTTCCAATCATCATAAATGCACTAGGAAGAAATTCTGGCCACTTAGGAAACAATTCTTCCATACCACTTTCAAGCTAGGGTTTTAAACTCATAAAAAGTTGTTTACCTTCTTAACATTTGTTCATAAAAATGTGACGATGAAATGACCTAATTATTTTTTTGAAACATTCTAGAATAAATTTATAAACATCCCTAAAATCTACAAGGTCCCATGTAAAGCACACAATTCATGGTGAGCATCGAATTTCTATTTTGAGATGGAAATGCACTAGTTCTTGACCCTGTCTCACCAAAACTGACATATCTTGCAAAATTCACATCCTAACATCCTGAATTTTTCTCAAAATAACATATTAAATCATCAAAAATTCATTACCATATTGCAAACTCTCTAGACACTAATACTTGCATAGGAACCCTTAGGGTTTTACACTTTGTAGAAACTAGGGTCAACTAGAAAAACACAATAACTCAACATGAAAGCACTCAAAATGACCAAAACATACCTGTACACCATGATACACCTACATACATGCATCAATGAGCTCATGTAGCTTCAAACCTCAATCTCATACCTCCTAGCATCCATCCCTTCTCTAGATAAGCACTTGAATCATGGTTAGACACCTATATTTGCACCCTACAACTGATGTGAATGCCCAAGAATTCTCCAAACATGTTATCTAACATACCAACATGTTTCTCAAGAAACCAAGAAGCTATTCAACTATGTGATATTACCTAGGAACCTGAATGGGCTTGCAAGAGAAAACAATCCTCACTGAATCTCCCTATATCATCAAGTACACATCTAAACCATCATGTAAACATCATCCATAGAATCATCTAACCCTACTTCATCATCAAATTTTTCATTAATGTGGTTTCTCATCAATGAAAACACCTATAGGACCACATGCCAACATTCTTTAAAATCATGTATTTGTTTAGCGCAGATGAAATATTAAACTCTAAAAATGGAAAGACCCAACGTTAAAATTAATCAAAATGCTAATCAATTTTTTTTCTTTTTTATATTTGTTGCGTAATGGTGAATATTAATTTGAGGAAAAATAAAATATAATGCAAATGTATTTTATAAGTGCATGATTAGGTGTTATATTTAGTGGAGAGTGTCAGTTGGGTAAAATTACACTGGCAGAATTGTTATGCATTCAATAATCATTTATTTTGGCAAATAGTGTTAAACACATTATTCATACATAATTGTTCTGCTCCGATCTAGCTTGAAATGTAAAAAAATGCAAATACATTGTAGCATTATGTTGTAGGCAAGAAAAAAATATGAGATACAAGCATGGGAAAATTAAGCGGTTATACTAGGTAAAAGTTGGAATTGAGTTGAGTTTATACTTTATTTACACACATTCATTGACTAATCCCATTGATTCATTTTTTATAGTCTCTTAATGTTCGTGGCTTATCAATTGAATTGGGCAATGGAATTATCATTACACAATATGGTTAATGCTCTACACAGAGTGTGATGAAGAACATGCTTTTGTAAAGGTTAGGAACCTTTGGTTTGCTGAAATTTATGTATTTATTTAACGTGAACTTAACATGTAAAACAACTTATTGTTAATAATACAAGTCTCGTATAAATATAGACATAATTTTAGTTTTTTTAGTTATTAAAAAATTTCAATTGAAATCTTTAGAAAATGTATACGTCCTATCATGATGGTAAACAAATGAATAAAAATGTATATATAGAACGTAAAGTAGGTGGATTGTTGGCATGGATAATGTCTTCTATTTTCTATTTTCTATATTTTGTTTCACAAGTTGAACAACTTTTAATTAAAGGTATGCTTTGTTTCTTCCTACGTTGAATTCAAACCTTTCAAAATAAACTCTTAATAGGAGTTTAGAAATATATTTTGATAGATGAATTATGAGTAAAATTTTGAAGTCGTTATCCTATAATGCTATTTGAAAAATGTATATGATACATGTTAGAAAGAGAATCCTTATGCCAATTTCTGACTTTTCTAGAATGAAGTATACAAACATAAACATGTTTTTATCTTATGTAATGCTTGAAACTTGAAAACATAGATGATATCACGATGGAATGAAGTGGCTACCAAAAATGAATTGAAGAGGTTGATATGCATGAAGAAACAATAGTCATCTAGGAGATTGAGCCATAAAATAAGGGTGTAGAGTAGTTTGATATAATGTTACAAATTTCAACTTTAAACGAGGTATGGTTTAGGGTTGAAAACACGATCAACATAACAATTTTTCCCTAATCAACACACACACACACACACACACAAAAAAAAAAAAAACATGATAGATAAGTTTTGTAAGCCGGATTGATAAAAATGAATGATAACCACTAACACAAACTCATACATGTGAGAATAATCAAATAAATAAAAAAAATCAAGAAAAATACTAGCCTAAAAATGAAGGGCTCACAATTTGAAAATAAATGAAAAATTGTGGTTAATATTATTAAACTTCATAATATATTCACTACATTATTTAATTGTAAACATATGAGTAATTTTGCATATTATTATTATTACACATTAAAAAATATACACTAGGCCTTTGTTGCAAATAAATGAATGATTGTGCCTGATATACATATACACCATGTTGAGTCCAAACAACCGAGCTTTTGTCTATTTTTTAATTTTAATCTGGTAGGTTTTCCTTCTTTAACCAACTCTCAACTCATGTACCCCAACCTAGGGGTGTCTCTTATGTAAAATTTTCTCAGAACTTGTACATGGCTTTATCCATTGAGGTAATAAGTACAAGTATCCATGTAATTTTCTAATTTTTATTTATTCTGTAAATTTCCTTAATTTTCGGAAATCTTGGGCTTAGAGGCCATAGTCAAGGGGTATATATTCCATCATAGACACCTTGTAGTTTCACTTAGCCTTGTGTGTTTGGTGTATTGTGCAAATAATGGACAATTTTACCTAATATATTTTTGAAGTGCTAAATTATGTTTTTGTGGGACAACATTGGGCTTAGAAGCCATGATTATTGGTTATCCCTTTTGTCAATGTCACTTAGGGCTTGTAAACCTCCTTGTTTGTTATTGCACATTGTAGTGAGAATGTTAGATATGGTTTTTAACCCAATTTTAATACTATTAGATGCAATATTTTACTTTAAATTTGGTAAATCCTTATTTTGGAGAAAAAATATGAATAGTTGTCACGTGGCATATCGCTTCCTCAAATTCATCTGAGACTTGCATCTAGAATTGTATATTTTTGCACATACACCTACTATGTGTTTGATGCAATTTCCAGATCTATTGAGTAATGGGCCATTCTAGCTAGAGCTCTTCCTTATTCACAACTCAACCCAAAAAAAGTATAGAAGGTTTCAAACTCACAAAAAAACTTCCACCGCATATGCAGGAAATCACACTTATGTAACAAATGAGTGATTTGAAACTGATAAGTTAGGTAAGTCTGTGAAAACTTTGGAGTTTCAAAATATTATTACAAGTAGTAGATTATGTTCAAGTATAGTGAATGTATTTATTATTGTTTGAAATATACTCACAAATATTTATTTTTGTGTTAAAGCTAACAATCAGTCTGTATGTTCTACATAAACTTTGAACATATGTTAGGAAGTTGACTTAATGACTAATTAATGATAATAAAATAGCTATATCATCTTCTTAAATATATACTAGTGATTTAAATGCACATCATTATGACTTGAAGGCACCTCGATTCAACTCTTTAACTTATATGCGAGCTAGATTTTAGAAGATTTTACTAGTGGAGTAAAGATTGGAAATCAAAATTATCCAATCCACGAAGTGTATAATCTTTATTATCACATAGATCTTTAGTTTAACTTCAACTACTTTGTAATGTGACTAAGGCATTTGGGCCGAGAAGTTCTCACTACATTGATGGGGGTCAGTGGGGATGGTAAGACAACACTTATTAGCATATTGGCTAGAAATAAAATCATTAGATATATTGAAGGGGATATCAAAATCTCTAAATATGTCAAAAGCAAAAAAACATTTGCTCAAATATGTTATTTTCATAATTTTTCTAGTTTATTCCATTTTCTTTATTCCAGGGGATCACCTCCATGTGCAGCAAAAGAATAAGGGCAATATTGGAGAAAAGAGTTAAATTATGATATAGAGAATAGAGGGAGGAGTTGAAAAAAGATGGGGAGAAAGAGTGGTGGAACTAGTCTACTCCAAATATTATTCTCTTCTAAAGAAAGGAAAACCCCAAGGGTGAGATACCATTGTCCTCGCAACATTATTGCTCTCTATTTTCAACAAAGGTACTTTCTCAAAATTCCCTGTACATTATTCAATTTACATTTTTAACCAAATAGATTGCTTTAGATATATCCTTACCTTTATTTTGTTGAATATGCTCATGTGGATAATATTGGTTCCAAATCTTTTTAGATGGACGTTTTGGGTCAAGCTTCATCAGAACAAATGATGAAATTACAACACAAACAAGAACAATTTATACATAGACATCTCTTTAAAAAGCACAAGAGGTTTAGTCAATTTTCAGGGTACACTTATAAGTTTGTGGATGATGGATGGTCAAGAGTGGGTGAAGTCCAGTAGACATAAAATCATTCACTTGGGTACATTTCTAGGTCCTAATCACATACACACATTCATATGATTCCTACACAAGAAAAGTACTAATTGACCACTATCTTTGGCATCTTTGCATTCTTTCTAGTTCCCTTCTTGGTCTTACACACCCCACTTCCTAGTCTGATTTTTGTTACATCACCTTTTTTGGCTCAGGACACCAGCACCCAACTAGGATTCCAGTGCCCAAGATCCCTCATCCCTTATGGGTACCCTGACCTCTTTTTATCTTGCTCGACCCGTTTGGGTCTCTTTTATCTTTTGGGCATCTTGTTTTATTATGGGTCAACATTTTAGTGCTTAGTTATGAAATTCAAGCAAGGGAATCATATAAATATAATGTTATGTGATCAAATTAAGGGACCAAGTTCTAAGCATATACTATCATCACCTCTGTATATACATCCAAAGGCATTCTAAGAGCATCAAAACATCCATCTAGATTCATTTAAGGGACAAGGGACTGTCACTTTTGTATACATGCATAGGAGGGGAAGTTTCTTTTGTTTCATCCACACATCTACTTACATTGGTACATCTAGCTATGACTCACTATCAAGTTCATCTGTCACAAGAGATTCCTAGGGAATGATCCATCAAACACATAGAAATACATGGAGTCTGAGATGTAGTGCAGTGCTTGGTTGTAAGTTCACGTTGTTGGGTCACCATCAAGGTTAGTTTAAATCCCCATTTGCATCTTTTCTTTTTTAGGATTTGATGTGTTTTGGGATTTTACAGGTGAATACTATTTTATAGGTTAAATGTGAATTATGTAGACATTCGGTGACATATAGATGATAAATAGTGAAGTCTTGCGACACTCTTACGACACTGTGAAAATCATTTTATGAGATTTTGAGCATTCACAGGCACCCAAACAGGGTCTCTTGTGCTTAGACACCCCAGTACCACTCTAGGTGCCCTGGTTTAGCCTGTTCCAACACTTCTATAATTTTCTAGGTTCGGTTGCGACAATATGCTTTTATGTTTTACCATTTTTATGTCTCTATAAACCTCAAGATTTATTATTACTCAGCTAAATATTCTCTCCATTCTCTCACACTTAGGTTTTTAATTTATATTTCTTATTTCTTGTTTCATATCTATGCTTTTACTGTTATATCAATGCACATGACTCTGAAATAACCTCTAGGGTTTTTACAAATTTAAATATTTGTCAAATAATTTGGTGAACCCATCATATCTAAACACTCTTGGGTATTCATTCCATCATTTATTTAATTTTTTTATATCTTCTCATCATGAATATTTCTATTCTTGATTTCTTATTAGCCAATCCTAATTATCGAGCTAAAAGCATTACCCTCTTAGCTCATACTCATGTTCCTTATACCACTCATCTAGACATAGTATATTAAACATTCATAGATGCATTTTCTCAACAAATTACTTTTCCATATCATATCATTAATGATCTATTTGTTTATGACAATGATCCCCTCTATACATCATGATTTACATCAATAACGTGGGTGTTAAGTGAACTATAGTCGACAATGGATCCAAGCTCAATATTTGTACTTATCATTCATTCAAAATATTGGTATCTCCTATGCTTATGTCCTCACATCATATATTTCTCTTCATGCATATGATTCTTCTATACTTCCATGCATAGGCACTATTACATTACCTATCATTGTTGGGCCAAAAACCATTCCTACGGTTTTATTTTTCATAGAATTCCAACTTCAATATAATTTCTTACTTTGTAGGCCATGGATTCATGCCATGCAGGAAGTGCTTTCTAAAATGCACCATTGTGTTAAAATATTACATGAGGGATTCAAATATACAATCGTCGTTGATCATGATCCATTCAAATATTACACCCTAGATTCAACTACCGCTTTACCTACTCCAACTTCTACTACTTCTAATGATCCAAAACCCATGGACTCTCTAGACAACTTACCTCCACTCGAAGGAGATATTTGTACATTGGAAATTGTCCCATCTTCCTCATCATCACCCCCTTCTTCTAATAATGTTATGGTACTTTATCGAGAAGGGAAAATTTTGAGGAACCCCTAAAAAAACTTATAGAAATCATAGCGAATATACGTGTAACTAGTTTCATGGTTTTGGAAAATATACCTATAACCAGTTTCGTGGTTTTGGTGAATATCCCTATAACCTATTTTGTTCTTTCGAAGAAAATGGTAAAAATATTAAAAATAGTTGGAAATTGAATGAAAAATCTCTCTGTAACTAGTTTGGTGAGTACCCTCTGTCGAATTTGACTGTAATAAGGCCCAAAATTTTCATTTCTTTTGCATGCCTTACCTTTATGCTCAAGTTCCTAGAATGTGTGACACTTGGCCACTCGGAGGAATAGGAAAATGACACGTGGTATCTTCTGATTACTCACTACCACTCTGCCTTGCCTCACCGACACTGCAAACTTGAAACTTTATTGAATCGGTTCATTCCGTAGGCTTGGAGTCCTGGGGAATGCCTTTGACTTGGGGAGGCCCAAAATCCTACCATGTGTCTATCTGATGGGCAGGGAAGGATTAATAACTTTAATAATAAGGCAAAAATAACTTATATTTAATAATCAAGGATATGTCATTGGTTGTTATTAATTTTTTTATGTCGTATGTGCAAAGTAATAAGAATGTGTTTTTTTAACAAGGCCATGATATGGAAAATCCTTCTGAAGCTATTGTCTTTTGATAAATAATGAAAAATAGTATGGGGGCCTAATTACTATGTCTAAAATTAAAAATCACATGTATTTAAATTTTACAGGGTCTTGGTACAATTCTCATTGTTAATCATGACAACAACAACATATCATTCAATAATCAATGATCGAATCGAATAAAGATGCCAAATGGTCATATTTGAATGCATAGTTAGCACCACATACGTGGGAATAGGGATAAAGATGAGTGCCAAGTATGCCTTTGCATGCAACTATGGAAAGCAATAGAATTCAAAATTCTAAAAACATGCCAAAAACACACGAACCAAAATCATGCCACTAAAAGAGAAAAATAGTTTCCAATAGAGAATAATCATTCCTTAAATATAGAACTTTCCATTTTTTGGATGCTTGGATTTTAGAAGATAGACCATAACATTAAAAATAAGAAAAGATGCTACAAATCTATAAGGTTTTTTAGGAAACAAATTTGTAGTTGTCTTAAATCAGCCTGGGCTAAAAGGCGATGCCACTATTATAATAGATGTCAGTTGTGTTTATATATTCTGAAGCCATGACCAAGAACCTTGCTTTAAATGAAAACAAAGGATGATGATATTTCTAGAAAACACCTTTCTGAAACAAAAGAACTCTCCCACTATAGTGCAACTAAATAAGAATATCCTTTTCCTCGCAGAAATACACTATCACATTGCGTGGGGCATCCTTGCAATTTCTTTCCAAGACCAAGCATTTCATCTCCTCCTTAAAAACTCAAGCTCGATCTCAAACAAAATTATGTCCTCTAAATGGTATCCATCTACAATTATTGCTACAAGTAGCACCCTCTCTTCAGATACAACCAACCTTGGTCTGTAGTGAGGGAAATGGTCTCTATCATATCTTACAGGTAACAACACAAAATACACAGTAGCATAATCTTGAGTGTTATAAATTCTCACACCCAACATAGGTTCATATGAAATTAAGAATAAAAATTGTTTCTAACAACAGGTCCATAGAAGAAACAATCTCTCAATCGTGCCACAATCCTCCAAGTCCCCATAGAAGAATCATAAATTTCTATAGTACCATTGCCTGCATTAACTCCAAATCTATTAGCACCTTCTTGAACCACTTTGTACCCCTTGTTGTCATCCATAACTAGAATTCCCAGTGCATAAATATAAAAGTGTCATTCATTAGCTGATAACATTCAAGGAAACTTGAAGGAGGTTCCAGCCTTCAATGGATTACATACCCTTAAAACGTGACTCGATTCACTCAAATAAAATAAGATTATCCCTCGATGTGAATATTCGAACCATACCCCATCAAAGCATGATAACCATGATAATAGTCATATCTTAGCCAATGATGACCACTATCATGATTTACAAGTATTAATGGATGTTTTTTCCTTGTTTCGTTGTAACACCATAAGAATCTGGTGGAAGACATGAGTGCTTTCCCTTCCTTAGAAACTAGAGATAACTTAATTATGGATTCTAACGGAAGCCAAAGAAATACATTTTTCCAAACATTTTGAGGCAATGAATGATCCCACAGAACACAATTTCCATGTTTCTCCTCATTCTTTGACATTAAATCATCATCCATTTCTAGGATTTCTCTTTTTCCTTGTCTCGGTGATAGCTGAAAAGAAAAGAAAAAGTAAAGTCAGCGGTGATTGATGATGTTAAAGAGCAACACATAGAAAACACACGATACGAGCATGGGGTTCAAGGGTTTTAGGTTAAATGTCCAAGAAGGTTTTCAATGCTTACATTGGAAATAACCTAGAATGAAGAAAAAATTCCAGTGTTTCAAGAAGGAGAAGACAAATCAAAAGGCGTGACATTGTAGCAATGCAAGAGTATCCACAAGAACAAGTGCTGACAAGGAAAAATATATTTTTGAAACATAAACAAGATTATCTCATATATTTGTTGAGATCTAGAAATAAGAGCATCCAGTTCCACAAGAGTATCTCATATATTTTTGAAACATAAACATTACATTACATAAACATTACATATCATAACATAGGCATACCAAAAATTTATAATCCCTTAGCCTATAACTATATTATAACATAAATATTACATATCATAATATATTTCTCAGTTCTTGTGTCGCTTTCCTAACTGCATCGGTATCGATCTTCTCTGCCAAAGTGTCATCCAAGGTTAGTATCAAGACACATTCTTTATCAACGATAGCTTTGTAGGTGTCTGTTAAGTCTTTCCATGTTTTAATCACCTCAAAAGATCGTTGCAGACTTGCAAGGATGGAAGACACCATTTCAAATTGATTGTCCATCTGAGGGGTCACCGTTGGGGATTGATTGCCATCAATTTCCATATCCACATCATTTATAGTAGCATGTGGAGAATCCATAGGTTCCGGTCCGAGGATTCTAGATAAACAACAGAGAGTTCTAGTAATACTTTGGGAATCGAGTTACTCAGATAGGGAATCTAGTTGGAGCTTTGCAGAAGAAGTTCCAAGAGAATGAGGGGAACAATGGTAGTAGTTGAATATCCAAGAGAGGGGGTGGAAGCACCATTAGAGGAGAACTAGAAATAGAGAGGGAAAAATATTTCCCAACAGTAACCTCGTCTGAGTCCGTATCAAAACTAGAAGAAACCACAACGTATTTATGGCTTGATACTGGTTCGATGCGCTCAATTTGGTCCCCCATGATTTTGAAAAAGAAAGAAAGTTTTGGAAAATAACCATGGGCCTTGAATTTATAATTTCGAGTGATTTCTTCGACTGGACCTTTACACGTGTCAACCAAACCCGTATGAATTGACAGTTAATATTAAATGCAAATCGTGGTGAAAAATTTGCATTGAAACCAACGTCACTATCCCACATGCCTCTATCTACCTTTTAAATGTCCTTTTATCATGATAGTGATTTCAGTGAGCAATTATCGATAGCCTCGGCCCTCGACCTGATTTTTATATGAAAAAATTAATTACAATTTACCTATTCATCAATAATCAAGAACCTCCTCACCCTCGATATTGATTTTAATATATGAAAAAATTAATTACAATTTACCTATTCATGAAACATGTACCTAAAGTGTGCCGTTAGGCCAAATTTGAAGGGCTCCCAGATTTAATCAAGAACCCTCCTCACTATCCAAGCTTAATAAATGTCTTATCAATTTTAATTCTTGGTGACGTTATATTTTCTAGCATGAAGGTCTCAGGAAATGAGATATTTAATAAATATGGAAAAGACTTATTTCATAAAAGTGGCATATTTAATAAATATGGAAAAGACTTATTTCATAAAAGCGGCATATTTAATAAATATGTATATTCAAAAGTTACTAAGCTTTATGAAAATGCACTTTCTTGAAAAATATTATAATATATTGAAATGACCATCATTGCATTCAGTGATCAAATTTGAAGGGCTCCCCATACTTTAATTTGACTGGCTAGGTTAAGCTTTACCCGTCATAAATGAGATATTAGAAAACACATTACCCTTCAAAAAAAAAATGAAAATGTTAATTTTCTTTCAATATATATCTTGATTAATTTGAATAAAATAAATATGAAAATTTGAAATTATGAAATATATAAAATCTAAAAATAATTTTGAAAAAACTATATTTCATTAGTAATGACATCAAATTCTGAATTCTATTTGAAAACAACATTTTTTATATTAATTCCTATTTTCGTTGGTTATTTCGATTCAAACATTAAATAATATTAAACAACATTTGATTTAATTCATATTCATTTTCTTAGAAAGACTTTCTTTGATCTATTCTTATCTTAAATCTATGGATATTTGGTTTTGTATTTTGAAAATTGAACTTGTGTAATATATATATACATAATTTTTAAAAATGCTTTTGATTGGAGATATGAACCGGGGGGTTATAGGACCCCACCCATACAATATAAAATGAAGGTACGAAAACCTAAAAGACAAAAAAATCCATGTACAAATATCGAGGACCCACCGAGAAGAGAACAAGATCTAAAGACTAGAAGGACCAACCAAAAGCCAAGGCTGAGCCTGGAAAAGAAAAATTGAAATGACCAAAAGAGCAAAGGAAACATGCCAATGGAAATTGACATTAGCGAACAAGAGCTTTCCCTATAGGGAATGTTATGTCACCGCTGCCCTCCCAACACGACCCCTAACTCGAGCTACTCCACATGTTGTGCCACAAGTGTCATCATGAAGCTTCACCAAACAGAGAGATAGAAAATCTTCTATTTTCCCGACATGATCCCATAGTTCATTGAGGTTGTCAATGGTAGAGTGCAAAGGGAAGCAGGCTTCAGATATATCCAGGGGGTAGAAGGTGAGGATCCAAGAACTTTGGCCATGTGTATGAGAATGGTATCCACATTTTTTGCATAATGGAGTAAATATCTATATTTTTCACCGAGCCACTGAATCCCCCTCCCTCGACCAATCACCATTTCATCCACTTCCTCAACCCATATTAAGGGATCCAGAAGTCAAAAATCAACCAGTTCTTCATACAGACCGCCTTTGTGAACTAGATATATGAGGTCTTCAACAAAAAAATGACATCTCGACATCGACAGGAATAAGGTGGATGCGAATAAAGAAGGAAACAAATGCAACCACAATGTCTGAATTGGCTCGTACACTCGACGCAAGTCATGCATGAAGGACTCACCCATAATGTTCTCAATGGCTTCAACTTTCCCTAACTCGAGTTAAGGAGTAGTGTAAAAACATTTGAGATATGTCTATGAGAAATGACCAAGGATAGGGCCATCTCTAACCACTCACCATGAAGTGAGATGAATGGAAAACCTAGGAACACAATTAAAAATGAGTCAAACAAGCAAAGGAGAGAGGTAGAGTAGATTGAGGTGGATGCCGAATGGAAGGTTTAATAAACTTGTGTAAATTATTTATATATATATATATATATATATATATATATGAATGGAAAACCTAGGAACACAATTATAATATATATATATTTATAATTATATGGGATATATATATGAAATATATTATTTGAATTTGGGATGGAATCATCTTAAATATGGAAGGGCCTTAAATATATGTTGTCGCCAATATTTTTGAGCATGTGAAGGGCCTTGTTTTTTTTATTATGGGTCAATTTTTTTCATTTTCATCTTTTTTGTTAGTGATCACCTATGGATTCCCCTTATGTTCCCTTGTTGTCTTTATTTTGCAATAAAAGGGAAATGACTTTCAGGTCATCTATATCCGATAATTTTCTACGTTAGATCTTCAAAATTGGTAATGGTAGTGACTGGAGGAAATTAAATTGGTTTTGGAGGAAAAATATTTGTGTGAGGATGGATGGTGTAGGGTTAATAGCAGTGTGGCCTCATTTTTTGTGGAAAATATTCTGATAATTGAGCCATCAAATCCTGATGCGGTCAACCTTACTCTCTAGGTTCGGTCATATTTCTATGGAAATTTGGTTGTAGAAGTGCAAAAGTGTAATGTTTCTTTCTATGCAGTAGGGAAAGAGGTGAAGCTCTAGAGTGCCGTGGATTTGAGCATCTTGAGGGAACTAGAACATTACTATGAGAGAGATGATGGCCTTCATAGAGAAGTTGGTGGTGTTTAGACGTGACAAGAATGCTAGAAGGATGCACTTCAAACTCCATAATTTGGCTGCCCTCAATTCTCCCATTGAGCTACGACCACTTTGGTGGATGGAAATCCGTGAAACCACAGGGAAGCTTATAATCATATTTGGCGTGGTTGGGCCAATGAAGTTGTTACTCAAAACTTTGAGGAGGGTGTGGTTGAGAGGTAGGGATCTCCAGTTGTATTTTTGTTTGTGTCTTCTGATTCAAGGGATTAATCCTCGATCTAAATATATGTTGTAATGTTTATAGTATAGTATAGCTATAGTCTTCCTTCTTCTTCTGGCTTGCTTTCTCTTGATATACCTAGCAGTCATGATTGACAAAGTTTTTTGCATATTCATGTTGTATCTAAGGTTTATCCTCTCTCTTTTGTAAATGGAACGGGACCCTTCAACCCACTTTAACAATAAAAAAATAATGT
This sequence comes from Taxus wallichiana var. yunnanensis, assembly GCA_018340775.1. Lineage (NCBI taxonomy): Eukaryota > Viridiplantae > Streptophyta > Pinopsida > Cupressales > Taxaceae > Taxus > Taxus wallichiana. The sequence continues at coordinate 520,971,015 of CM031243.1, read as the reverse complement.
ATTTAAATTATATTAATGCATCCGTGTGGCATGGGAAAAATCGGGGTGATAGCTTTTTAATTTTAATTTATTGAAAAAATTAAATTAATTTAAGAAAGAAATAATCTAATTTAAGAAATCAATAATGTAAACACTATATAAATGTGAAAACATTATATATATATATATATATATATGTTTAAATGCTTTTTACCGGAGCTATGAATCGAGAGGGTTAAGGGACCCCACCCTTACAACTATACTCCAAACAAAAATCGAACATAAACCAATGGTCCAACAACACAAGGCCCCACTGAATGGACCACACAAAGAAGAAGGAAACACCATTTGAACAAATAGAAGTGGCTTCAAGACAACAAATACACATGGCCACAAAACCAAAAAAACAAGCTAGAAAAGAGTATTAATCCTCATCTAAAATAAATTTTGCCATGGGAAACGCCCCAACCACTCATTGTTAAAACATGTCACCTCCCACCGCTTGGCCTTACATAGCATAAAAAAGACCTCATTGGTAGTATCCCAAAACTCATTGAGGTGGTCAATGGACGAGTCGATAGGTGAGTGAGCATCGGTGAGATCTAGAGGAGGAAATTTTCTAGGGTTTGGACCACCATGCCGAAAAGAACATGAACAACTTCTACGTAAAGAAACAACTCCCTATACTACTTTTCGAGCCAATCAGAATCCTCCCCGCACCTAGTGCAATTCGCTTGAGTGTCTGCCTCCTCCACCTAGAGAAGAGGGTTTGGGACATGGAACCTGTCTATTTCTTTACATAAATTGACTTGATGGAAAAGGTAAATAAAGAACTCCGCGACAACCATGACATCCACCTTGACCGGATGGAGCAAGAGGTAATTAGAAATGAATGCCGCAGCAAGTTCAGAGTTGACTCTGGCCCTGTGAGTGCATATAGGAATTTCCTATCACATGCTCAATGGCCTCGACCTCAAGCACAAAATCCTAGCAAAACACCTCTTGAATCCACCTACAGAAATGGCTAAAGTAAAGGCCATTTCCCTTCTCTCCCCATGCAAAGAAATGAAAGGAAACCCCAAAAAAATTCTCTCGCCAACCCAAAAACACAAACAAATAGAGGTAGGGAGAGAGGAATGCGAGTGACCACCAATAATAAAGGCCCAAAGTGTGGCATGTGCCACCATTAATTCTTCGAGATTTGTGTCCACCACCCATCATAAATGATAATATCTTCCAATTCATGCCAATCTTCTATATTATTAGAAATTAATTCAACTCTCGGGCCATCAATTTCCTCGTTAGCTAGATGATCGGTCCAATTCCAATGTCCATGACCAACAATGAACAATTAATCCCAAACCCAAAATTATAATTCATCCCACCTAAATTCTTCCACGTGATATGGGAAAAAGCGTGGGTTTATTATTTAAAATGTTTCAACGGCCCTAAAAATTTCAATGGTCAAGTCATTAAATGCAAACACCTGTCACCGCGGACTGAAACTTTATTATTGAATCGGTTCATTCTATGGGCTTGGAGTCTAGGGAATGCCTTTGCCTCGAGGAGGCCCGAATCCTACCACATGGCCATCTGATAAGTGACAATTGTCATCCAATGAATGGAATTTGATTAATGACTAAATTTGATGTCTACAAAGTACAATGAAAGACCTAATCGTTTATAGTGATGTTGACAATTGAATTTTTTTTTTGGAAGGCATACTGCAATAAAAGGTAGAATAGATTCATAGAAGTTATGAACCATGTAAGACTCAAAATTTTCATATTTCCGAGTAAGTTTCATCCTGCATTTGAGTCTTGATTCTTTAAATATTATCTTTTTATAAGTAGCACTGTATAAGCCTTTGCTTTCAAATATTTCAATATAAGGGTTGAGAAATTAGGGTTAAGGGTTTAAAAATCCAAAATTCCAAGCATGTCTACTTCCACAGATCCCAAAGTAAAATTAAAACCCAAATCCCATATGCAAAATTGCTTAAAACTAAAACCCCTAGTTTTACTAATGAATATCATGATATTTATGATCCTGTAATTGACACAAGAGCTTCACACTTAGATACACGTCTGAGACAAAGATGAGGGAAAGTAGAAGTTTAGACCAATCAGGTAGACATAAAGCTTTCAGTTGGATAACATGGGCATCTAAATTGGGACACATGATGTTCCACAAGGTTTTCCCCTACCCTGAATTTGTCAATATATGTGCCCAAAATTACAATGAGACAAAAAATTAATTGTTGCAAAGGGAAACAGACAAGAACTTTTGTACATTATGGAGGTAAATCTTGGCAATGCATTGGGGTTTGAAAGCAAAGATTTAGGAACTGTCCACATAAACCTAGAAAAAATTGCTAGCGATTATCATGCCACAAATAAAAAATACAGAGATGCATTTTTACAAAAATTAACATTTGATGCAAAGGTACCAAAAGGGAAGGCTCTGTATGCAATTAACATATTTAAACTGTGGGTCAAGGATACCATTTATATGCTAGTATTTTTCCTTGGCTTCGATAGCGATGAGACAATGGATGAAACCCTCCTGGAAATGGTATACAATATCCATTTCATTAATCCACCTTGTCAATATAGATTTGTTGGGTACATTACAGAATCTATGCATAAACAATTATTAACAATCAAAGAAGGCTCCGACACTAAGACATTTAGGTTCACTACCTACTTGTGCTATTTAATTCTATGGTGGTTTGCTGGATGGTTTGAAAAAATAAACTTGAAGAATTTACAAAAAGTACAATGCCTAGATTTCATGAAATGTAGAGATTGCATTCAACTGGGATCAGAAATACAGTTAGCAGAATGGTACTTCACGAAGGATTATATTGTGCTAAGGTTTTATGGATCAAGAGTACAACCTTACAAATTGCCAATACATGTGACAAAGAGAGTTTTTTCCTTGGAATATATATGATAAATGGAAAGCACAGATAATCTCTATTTTGTTTCTCAACAAAAGAAGAGCATATTTCCTTCCTTATCGTTCTCATGTGGAGGGTTCACATTTGAAAGAAAATCATTTTATGTGGCACATGAAATCTTATATATTTTTAAGTTTGATGTTGACTCTCACTGGGTGTATGACCCATGTGAGGTGATTAAAGCAAGGGTAGTGGCGAACAAGAACTCTGCCACTAAAATTCAACATGAAAGCAAACCCTTGCTAGAAAAATTGAAAAACAAGAACTCTTGGGATGAAGTACAAATAACAATGAATGAAATTTTTGTTGAGAAAGGAATTAGTTCTCAAGAGTTGTCAAAACAAATTTTTGGATTTCTTGAGCCTCCACAAAAAAGGAAGAGGATTTTCAATTTGCAAAACTTGATAAAAAGTCCTCTAAAAGCATGCCAAAGGCATTACAAAAATAATTGAAAGATAGAAATTGGACAAGGTCTAAAATTACTTCCCTTTGGTCTATGAGGCTGAACCTAGGCCATATAAAATCTATAGAAGACTATGATTATATTCCACAAGATGAAAATTTTAGCAAATTATGGAATAAAGAGCATCCTCGAGAGGAAAGTAGTGATGATGACAATTCCTTTGAGGAATTACACAATTCCCCTAGCAATAACACATATAAACCAAGTCTCGATGAAGGTTTGAAAGAAAGATATATTGCAGGAGTAGTTATTGTTGAAAAGTTGGGTTTTACTAGTGCTGGTTTGGGTTCAAGAGGACAAGGCATTTGACATCCACCAGAGGTACAATCTATAAAACATTTCGACAGGTCAGGCCTTAGAGCTTTGCCTTTAGAGAAAGGACCACTGCATACTGCAAAATCTACAAGTTTTAATCTATTGCAATTTAATTCGGAGTCAAATCCACAACAAACAGTTCAACCACATGTTGAAAATCCTAGAGGAGAAGTTGGCCATGAATCTATTGCTATTGCTAAGGTTGATGGTTCTAGTGATGATGGTAGTAGTCAACAGAGTGTTGAAAACTTAAAGAGGAAAATATAAACAGTTGAATTTGTTAGGGATATTGTCCAACAAGGAAGCGAGAAGAGGCAAAAGATAGAGGTAGACATAAGTACAATTACTCTTGGCTCAAGGAAACTATTTATAGAAGGCGGTGCCACTACCACCCCTAAACAAACTTCCATTCCACAGGAAATTCTCCCCAAACTTCAATTACTCCTTCTCCATTCAAGGTGGAACAGTTCACTCCTACGAACACCTTAAGTTTTGATTACTGAGTATGCATAAGTGCCTATCATGGATAGGAAGATATATAAGAAAATTAGGAGTTGAAATGGAAGAAATGGGACTTGGTAAAATGTCTAACAAGTTTTTTTTATGTTTTGTAGTAGAGATTATATTCGTTAGATGTAAAAGAGGGTTATGGTCAACGGTGGTCATTCCAAATATGTATGACTCGGAGAGAGTGATGAGATTTGAGAATAATGTTAGAGGTGACATGCCTAACATATATACTATAGCTTCCAAACATCATACTATATCATTATTTACTGACTATACTAGTCGGGTGATGGCATAATGAGAGATAAAATTTCAGATTACCAACAAGAGATATGATAATGATTATGGAGGATTTATATCATATCTTACGAATTCCAATAGAGGGCAGAATTTTATAGTGGAAGGGTAGTGCAACATAGATTTGAGGACATGTTTGGTATTTATTTGGATTGGAGGACATATACAGGGAGGACATGGTCGTTTACTTATATGAGTACATGGAGGATGCTACAGTGACAAGGCTACCAATATACCTGATGGATCTTATTAGTAGCTACTTGCTTCCTAATAATATAGGAAGTCATTTTCATCTCAAATTGATCGTATAATAGCATAGTTGATGGAGATGGTGACAATATTTACATGGGTGCCTTACTTTCTAGATCATGTATACAGAGATTTACATTTGGTCGTGTACATAGGTTAGAGGAGCATTAAGCCGGATACATTTCTTTAGATTTGGTCATGGGGTAAAATTTCCAACCACTGGGGATTTTGAGAGATAGACAGCTAAATGATCCATCAATATTCAAATGGGAGATATTAGGCACTTGGGAACAAGGGACAACATGATGACATATCATTCTATAAAAGTGTGTTTGAAGATTTACGATTATAGATGGTTACTAGGAGACCATACAAGTGGTACATGTGGGATACATATGATATAGATTTGGCTATTTTAGAGAATGACCATTTCATTATCGGGAGCCGAGGACACATTTTGGAGAGATATAAACTAGATAGGGCCATGTGGCGTTGGGAGTTATAAAGGACATACCTTGTGGTGATCATTGGTATACACAAGTTATATGATAGATAGTGGATTTTAGAGCCAACATTAGATAAAGGATAGCCAGGAAGAGATTCATAGATGTGATACCATATTATTAGAATGCATGATCCTAGGTTGAGGATCTAGGGATGATGGCAAAGTATGTAATATGGTACGTAAACATTATGCCCCTACATCTTACTATTCTACATGTGGCGATAAAATACAGTATAGTAACAACAACTAGGGGTACATGAAAGTAGAGATGAGGAGAGGTAGAGTCTGAATGTGATTAGCATAGGCACATGCTTTTACAAGGTTAGGGAAAAGTCCAAATGCAGTTCCATTACGGGTTCTAGTATAGGTACAGGTTCCATTATAGGTTCCAATACAAGTGCAACTTCCATTATCACCACCTAGGCCACTAGAGTTTGGTAGTAGGAGTTTGAGATGGAGATTGAGATGGGGAAAGATATGGAGACAAGGGTGAGGAGGATGTTTAGGTATATCTTGTACTTGCACCACCTCTAGGACCATTAGCGGTAGAGATAGCATTACATGTGCAAAGACACAGAGTCGTTAGAGAGAGGGATATTATATTGATATTGTCTCATAGATAGGAACAATAGATACAATAGGTGATTGTGAAGAGGGATCAACTTGATACATAGGTATTGTAGATGACAGTCAAAAGTGATGTTTCTCACCATGTGGCAGAGGTAGGATGGATGGAATATTTTATACAGGATGTGATTGTTGTATCCTAAGAGGTATGATACTTTAGAGCCTTATATGAGGCAACAATTCCTGAGGGTCCGTAGAGGGCCCCATGTTACAACTAGAGGGCATGAAACAAATTATTGAGGTAAGGTACATTTCATAGACTATCAAGATAAGTTAAATCAGTACATATGCTAGACCGAGGGGTAGGGATGCGAGATCAGGAAACCCCAGTGTTGGAGAGAGTCATCCTGGCTTGGAGTATGATGATGTATATATTGTATTTTTATATATACCTCATCATGAAGGCACAAATTTTGTAGATTGATTCCCTTGAAAGCACTATGATGTATATATGACATTTTCTAGAGATAATGTACATGGAAATTTACTAATGTATATGAAATTTTGTTATAGGAATTTTTGATGTAGACATTAGATACAAACATTTGAAATGTTGATATGATGATGAGATGGTTTATTTTTTTGATGTATGAGTATTTTTTACTTGATTGACATGATGAAATACATTGTGTAGATGATGACTATGATTTTTGACTTATTATGGATATTTGATGACATGCTCGTAGCTTAGTTCCCATTCAAATATTTTTAATTTAGAGCAACCTATTTTGTTATTGCACAATACAATTAACACCATGATTATTAAAAAATGATGATGAGAAACTCACATGCGCATACAAACACACACAAACACACAAATAAAAAGTTAAAATGATCCCAATATACATAATAAGTTGAATACACCAACGTTATATATAAATCGGGATGCTAAAACATACTTAAAATTGGTTAAAAGTAAAGATAAATATGCAAAACACATCCTATAGAAACATTAATTGATTACATAAAAGTTATATATGAACTAAGATGCTAACAATATACTTGTAATTGGTCAAAGAAGAAGACAAAAAAGAAAAATAAACCCAATATAATCAATAATTCATAGGCACCATGATTATGAATAAGTCAAGATGCTTATAAAATACTTGTAATTGGTCCAAAATGAAGTCAAATAAATGTAAAACAAACCCAATATACAAAGAAAAATTCTTACACCGAGGCTAACAATAATCCAAAATAATAGCAAAATACGTGCAATTGGCTAGAAACAAAGATGAAGAATGAAAAAAAAACAATATACTAAGAAAGATGATTACACCAAGGCTAACAATAAGCCTAGATGATAAAAAAATACTTACAATTAGTCAATAATGAAGACAAAAAAGGAAAAATAAACCTAATATACAAAGCAAGATGCTTACACCAAGGATAACAATAAACCAAGATGATAACAAAATACATGCAATTGGTCGGATACGGAAACAAAATTGGAAAACAAACCCAATACACAAAAAAATGATTACACCAAGGTTATGAATGAACTAAAATGATAGCAAGTTGCTTTTAATTAGTAAAAAGATATAAATGTAAAACAAACCCAATATATATAGTAATATAAACACACCAAGGTTATATAAAAACCAAAATGCTAAAAAAATACTTACATTTGATTCAAACTTATCAACAATGCAACACAACTTGAAAATGACATCTAACTATGCCCCTAATGTGTTCCACAATGAAGATTAAGAAAATTTGAATGCCCCCAAGTAAATATTTATGGAAGGTAATTGTATCAGACTAAAGAGCAGAGTCAAACAACTTCTAATGACACTCTTGTTGGATTGATTTGAATTTTGATATGAAATTTCATTGGGTCATTTTTTCAAGGAATGATACATGTGAGGAAGAACATGAGAGTTGATATTTCCCCAAGAGAGGATACACGTGAGGGTGTGATTAGATTCAATAATCATAGGATATTTTGAAAGGATCACTATGATAAGAGTTAAAATTTTGATATTTTTGAAATATGTTGATAGTTACTTGATTTGTTTTTACCATTTTCATTTGTTTTTGAATGTTTTTTTGATTTTGACGGATTTTCTAGATTTATTTGTTGTTCAAGGTTTTGAATTTTTATATTGTTTTGAGGTTTTAAAATATATGAATGCCAATGATAAATACAAGGTAGCCTAAGACTATATCAAAAAGTGTACAAATTTATAAGGTCATTCAAACCAAAATATGGAATACAATGGACGTGGATGAACATAGTTGTTGTAGCATGGGATACACAACTTAACTATAAGGAACATGTGACAAAAAGTGGTTTGTAGTGATGCAATAAGTAGAATAAAATAAATGTGTAAGATAAGTGGTTATGCCAATATGCCCTCAGTACAAAGTATACTCATAGATGTTTTAGGAATATAACTTCTTCAGATGAACCGTATCCATGGGTTCTTTGAGCTCTTTTCCATATTCTAAGGATAGTTTATATACACTAGATTCAAATTTTGCAGTAATAATGTAAGGTACTAACCAATTAGGTTCAAATTTTCCTTATTTTTCACACTCCTTGGATATATTATTCTTATTTTCCTTAATTATAAGGTATCCAATTTAAAACTCCCTTAGTTTTATTCTTTTGTTGTAGCTGCGGTGGAGTTTGTTCTGATACACTTTTAAATGATCCAAGACACGGGTTACCATATTTTCATCTAAAATTTATAGTGTTTCAAGATGTGTTTTCCTATAATAATATTCATGAACTAGGTCTTGTAATGATATAAAAAGGGATGGGAGCTCAACTTCTATGGGTAATATAACTTCATATCCATATATAAGGGAGAAGTGAGTAGCTCCATTTGGAGTACAATGTGAGGTTTGATAGGCCCAAAGAGTGGGATACAGTTGTGTATGAAAATTTTGATCATGCTTGTGAACAATATTTTCTAATATTTATTTGATCATTTTATTGATGCCTCAGCTTCTCCATTACATTTTGGATAGTATGGAGTTACCCACTTGAGTTGGATATGAAATTGCTTGGATAAATCTTTTACATTTTTGTTTTTAAAGGATATGTTATTATTTGTGACAAGGAGGAAGGGATCCTGGAACGACATATGATATGGTTGAAAATGAACTTGGAAATATTTTACCTAGTGACATAGGTTAAAGGCATGGCCTTTATCCACTTGGTAAAATACTCAGTAGTGGTGATAATGAAGGTATGACCATCAAAATATGTGGGCTTTATTTTCCTACTAATTTGATCCCCCATTGGGAAAAAGGCTAGGGTGAGGTGATAGGTTGAAGGTCTTGTGATGGTGTATGAATGAGATTACCATGTTGATGTCATGTTTGGCACTTATTAACGAAGTTACATGAGAAAAACTCCATAGTGGGCCAATAATAACCCACACAAAAGATATTTTTGGCTAAGACCATGTCGCTTGTGTGTGCACCACAAATACTGCGTGTACTTCGACTAGTTTTGAGTTAGCTTCATCCTCATTGAGATATATTAGGAGATTCCCATCATAGCCTCTTCTATATAGGTTGTTGGAGAGAATGGTGTAGCATGAAGTATGTGGTGTTAAGGCTTTTTTATGGGAACTTATATTTCCAAGGTAGGTTTTATCTCGAATATAAGTGTATATTTTATTATACCAAGGATTTTTAGAACAAAATATCTCACATACCATGGTCTACTATAGAAAATCATATGTGGGCACTAAATGATGTTCAATGAGAAACTCATTATGTGTTTGATTGATATCGAATTCAAGAAGGGATGTAATAGTAGTCATGACATCCACTGATTTGTTTTGAAGATAAGGAACTTGTTTGAAGGTGATGAGATGAAAGTAACCTTTGAGACTATTGACCATGCACTTGTAGGGAACAAGTTTCTCATCTTTAACATGATATTCTCCATTTAATTTCTTAATGATCAAAAGAGAATCACCATAAACTATTATTTATTGGAACCTCCAAGATATAATAAACTTTAAACCCGCTATAAGGGCTTCATATTCAACAATGTTGTTTGTGCAAGGGAAACTGTATGGATGAAAATGAACACGCGACCTTCAACCAAACTCGACCCCCTGAGGTTGTGTCAGAGCAGCCAATGTTTTAATGTGTGTGGCTAACTATAGGAGGATCAGTGACTAAGATCTGGTAGTGTGATCTCCTAGTAGCCAAGTTGACAAAGGGGAGATTTAGAGTCTATGAACGGGTAGCATAAATTCCCTATGGTTTGTTTTCCTAACTTGAATCTAAGTGTTGATCTAGTTTGAAGTGTTTATGTAAACTGAATGAAATTAACAATATATGCTACTCTAAAAGGAAACTAATCTAAACAAATCACAAAACTAAAATATTACAATCACAAACAATAATTCACTTCTATTCTAAATAATCAAATCTACTTCTACACTAAAACTAAACAAGCGAGATAACCTAGTGTGGTTATTCACCTGTGTTGAGTGTATTGAATCTAAACTAACTTAAAACAAGAACTTTTCCAAATGATCTATGATATGTAGACAACCTCCTACAAATATTCTCTCCTTCAGATCCACAAGGATGGGAAGAAGAGGATCCGTCACCGGGGATTGCTATGAAAGATTCAAACCCTCTTGGAAATTAACTAATTACTTGCAAATGAAAAGAAATTGATTTCTACTCTATTTGATATGGAATTGAAATTAACAATTCATAATTGACAATTTGATAAACAAAGAAAACAAATACACAACTCCAACCTGGAAGAGTAAGAACCTTAGCAAATCCAGTAGTATCAGTATTTGTCCCCTCAGTTCTTTCCTTTCTTTCTCTAAGTGTTCATGTGAGTCCAAAGGATTGGGAATGCAAAGAACAACAACAAGAGGATGGCTTGAGCAAATGATAGCTTGGAAGAAATCTAGACACAATGCAAGTAGAAGAGAGATAACACAAGAGATCTGAGCTTGGCTATGCAATTCCTAGCGAGATTATGGCAGAAAAACAATACAAGATACACAAAATTCTCAAGCCCTTTGCTTGAATACAAGCATGGAATATATAGGAATGGAGGCTAGGAGGTTACTTCATGCACAAGGAAAGAAGGAGGAGTTCCAACCAATTAAATCTATTTAAAAATAGAAGAGAGAAGGAATACCATGCAAACAAGACTATTTTTAGGCAATTTGGTTCACAAACGCACCCTAAAAGTTGAGTTAAGTGAAGCGTCATGTGTCAAAAACACACATGAAGAGTTTTGGAAAAAGTGTTCAGGACCACCACCCTGCAAGGAGGTGGTCCTAGGACCATCATCCAAGCCCAGGGAGGCAGTCCTAGGACTACCGCCCAAGCTTGGGAGGTGGTCCCAGAACCGCCGCCCAAGCTTGGGAGGCGGTCCTGTCACTAAAGCCAAAAATGCATAGAAATGAGAGGGAAGCTGAAGAAAGCATGGAAAGGCTAAGTAAGGATGTCTAGGCTACAAATATACACTACAAATGGGTTTTAGAGCTCGAACACCTTCTTAAAAGGATTTTGAATCATCATTGGGGAATTTTGTAACCATTTTCTCGACAATGTAGCATGTGTAATTTTGGGTGCGTACATATTACCCCTCTCGAGAAGCATCTTAGCCATGAAGAGGCATAAAATGTAGAGTCCGAGTATGGTGTTCCCGAAATGGGGAGTTAGAAGCTATACCTGACATGCCCGTGTGTCAAATATCACCATCCAAACTCCCGCTACCTACAAGAGAAAAAGAAGACTCAAGTGCAAATAGATAAAATATTGAAAAATAAACACTAAATTAAAATGACAAGAGGACTTACCATCTATGCGGGGATATAGAAATATACCTACGCCAATGCTCCAGCCCTATGAACACATACACTCAAAATGAAGTTATAACAACATATATATATATATATATATATATATCTAAGAAAACTCATTTTCAAATTCATTTGTGCATACTAACTTAGTGATTTTTGAGCTCTGAGCCCATGGTGACCTTTTTCATTTTTGAGTATGGTTGAATTGGAATGGATTTGGGGATGGTATTTTGCATTAGGCTTGGCCCTTTGCTATTTCAATACTTTTGAGAAGAACTCCTAAGAAATTCATAACTAGAGTAGTCATACGGGGCCTAAAAGAGGTGAATATGCAGAGTGCCTTTATTGCTTTGTCTCCATTTTGTGAGGCATATATGATGTTTTTGTATTTCATGCTTATTGCGAGTGTTTATACTGCACCTAGTGTGCGATGGAATTGTAAAAACTATGACACACCATGATATGTACAGATATCTCTTTTTGGCTTGGTTATTCCTTGCATAGAGTTAGCTTACATTGATGATTTGATTCACGTGTGTACTCTTAGATGTTTAGAATTTTTGATTTTCTATGCTTTTAGAATGTATGCAATGAATATGAATGATAACAAAATGATTTCTTTTTTTTTTTTTTACTTTGTAATGTTGATATATGATAATGCAATCACAATGTGATTTTAAACTTATTTTCTTTTGCAAATTTTGATACTTCGTATTGTTTTGATTAAACGTGATGACATAATGATAAAATAAATGGATGTTCTTGCCCCACTCCTAACCCCACACAACTAGTAAGATGTGAGGGCTCAACACCAAGAGTTAGAAAGGGCACAAGCTATGAAATTTTTGAATGGCAGTGATGAGAGAAAGACAAAGGTTTGACAAAACCAAATTGGGACACTACAACCTTACCCTACTCAAGCTACTTCATAGTTTAGAATGTGAATTTTTTAGTTTATCTAGACTTGGATCCATAGATGGCCACTTGGTTGACAAAATCTAGTTTTCAAGTTTTAAACTCTTCTTAGAATTTTGAACATCTAATTCACTTTGTTTTGACTTAAGATTTCACAAAGATTTGATTTAATTGTTTATGAATTTCAGGTTTGTCAAAGAGACCCCCTACACCTTGCCCCATGCTACTAGTAGGAAGCACGGGCTTATCACCATGGACAAGGCATAGGCGAGTAAGGGCATTTCCTTCCTTTCCCAACCCTACGTCACTAGTAAGAGACGTAAGCTCAACACCGAAGGTTGGTAGGGCAAAGAAATGTGTAAAATAAAAATTTTCTATTGATTTGCAACTGATTTACTTACTTGGGCAGAATTTTTAGAATGTTATTATTTCCAAAGAGATGTATACGGGATAGATGTGACACCATGAAGCTTCTAGAATAGACCATAGGCAAAGACACCTAACCTAGAAAGAGACCAAAAGTAGAACCAAGTATGCAGGCCTTGGTATGGTTACTGTCAAAATTTTGTCTTATCTTTGCTTGGATTGATAAATGATTTAGAAACAATTGATGATACTATGAAGGTTTGAAGAGACATGATCTGAATGTTTTGCCAATATTTTCATAAGTTTTTAGGAATTACTATAATAATAAGCTCCTTGATCACACTTTTTACAAAAATGAATGGACAAATGAAAATGCAATACAGGTGCAATAATGTACATATGAAAATGCAGTGGATCTTCATGTCATGATAGCTAAGGTGAAGAAAGTTGATGAATATCAAATTCTTCACCCCTAAAAGTACACAGTGGAGAACCATGATCCTAAAAAAATTTGTTCTCTTGATAAGGGCCTACCATTATGAGTTTAGACTTACAACCCTTTCCCAAAAGTGTATATGTCCAATCACTAAAATCATTTGTCTGAAAGAGGCATTCATACACCTCATTATCATGTTCTCAAGAGATGGTGTGTGGGTGAGCATGACCATGTTGCTCAACCTTATTTCCTATGTAGAGTGTTGTGTTTACTTGTGACTCTTGTTGAATGATGAGGCCTTGCCCTATGGATATGACAAGCTTAGTTTAAAATGCACATGGTGTTGGGGTTTGGAGCCTATTTTTGGGTCTTCTTGGATCATTGTTAAAGTGTTGGATTTTGAACGGTTAAGTTTGGAGACTTTAGGAGCATTCTATAGTCATCTGCTATGATGTTGATGTGTTGTTGTGTCATCATGTTGTTAACATGTTGTTAATTGGTTGTTAACATCATGACAGTTTTCCAGCAATGGGAAGTTAAAAGGTCATGACTTTCAAACTTCTAGGGTTGGCTTTAGGATTTCTTAAAAGGATTGTAATCCTATAAATAGAGGTTTAGGGTATCTTTAAGATATCTTGAGTGTTCAAGAGGTCTTGAGTCTTAATGATCAAGAGATGATCAAGAGTGATAAAGGCTAAGCAATTGGTTGTCAATTGTGGTTTAGATGTGGTTTAGCATCTTTGGAATTCTGTTGTGAGTTCATAACTGAGAGAATATTGTGAGAGTTGTTTTACTCTTGTTGATAATAAAATCTAAGCAAGTTCTTGGTGGATGTAGCCCACATTGGGTGAACCACGTTAAATCTTGTCTTGTCTTCTTTTGTGCATTATTTATTTATGCTATTATATTTATGTAAGTATAATTTTGCTATATAGTTTCCTACTGTTGTGGTTTGAGGAATTGTTTCCACATATTTGTTCTCTAATTCCTAACAATTAGTATCAGAGCTTTGGTGGCTCTTTGCTGAAGTTGTAAATCACAGGGAAAGTTTAGCTTGAGTGGGAGCTATGGCGGATGAGGGAAGATCGAGGTTGAGAAGTTCAATGGGAAGAACTTTGGTTTGTGGAAGATGCAAATGGAGGATTACTTATATCAAAAGGACCTCCATGTTCTTTTGGCTGGAAAAGCAAAGAAACCTACAACCATGTCGGATGAGGATTGGGAGTTATTGGATAGAAAGGAACTCGGGGTAATTCATTTATGCCTTGCATCTTTGGTTGCTTTCAACATATCACAGGAGAAGACCACGGAAGGTCTCATGAGTGCATTGGGGAAGTTATATGAAAAACCCTCTACCTCTAATAAAATATTTTTGATGAAAAAGTTATTTAATATGAAGATGTCTGAGAATGGTTTTATTGTTGATCATTTGAATGAATTTAATATGGTTGTGAGTATGTTAAACTCAGTAAAAATTGACTTTGATGATGAGGTTAGAGCTTTGTTGATTTTGTGCTCCTTGTTAGATAGTTGGGACAACTTGGTTATGGCTGTAAGTAATTCGGTCTCTAATAATTCAAAGTTGAAGTTTGAGGATGTAATAGGTGTGATCCTAAGCAAGGAAATGTGAAGGAAGAGCACCGAGATATTCTTCTACTTCTGGAAATGCTTT
The DNA here is from genome assembly GCA_018340775.1 of Taxus wallichiana var. yunnanensis. Classification (NCBI taxonomy): domain Eukaryota; kingdom Viridiplantae; phylum Streptophyta; class Pinopsida; order Cupressales; family Taxaceae; genus Taxus; species Taxus wallichiana. The sequence continues at coordinate 520,955,918 of CM031243.1, read as the reverse complement.
GACGGTGGAGAGAAGAGGGAGAAAAAATAACAAAGGGAAAGGTAACCGTGGGAAGTTGAATGATCACGGAAGGTCAAAGTCCAAGAGTAAGTTAAAATGTTAGCACTGTGGGAAGGTTGGTCATGCTAAGAAATATTTTTGAGGCTCTTCAGGATAAGAAGAACAAGAAGGAGGAAACTAAAGAGGTAAACTTGGCAATAGGTGATGTTTTTCAGGATGCCTTAATTCTTTCTTTTGATAATATTGTTGAATCTTGGGTACTAGATTCATGGACTTCTTTCCATGCCACCCCACATAGACATTACTTTACTGATTTTGTTCAAGGTGATTTTGGACATGTATATCTTGGTGATGATGAACCATGCAACATAGTAGGGAAAGGTTGTGTTCAGGTAAAAATGTAGAATGAGAACACATGGCTACTTAAGGACATCAGGCATGTGCCTAAGTTGAGGTGAAACTTGATATCAAAGCAGTCAGTACCGGGTAGTGATGGCTATATGGTCGGTTTTATAGTGGATTCTTAGAAGGTTACCAAGGGAGTTCTTGTGGTTGTAAGAGGTAAGAAAAATGGTACTTTGTATTTAACTAGTGGTGTTGATTATTGTAATTTAGCTGCTACAGATGGAAATACAACTTTATGGGCACCGAGACTTGATCATATGAGTCATAAGGGCATGTAAATTATAAAGGACAAGTTTCCCAGATTAAAGGAGTTAGATTTAGAATTTTGTGAGGATTGTGTTTATGGGAAACCAGATCGGGTGAGATTCCTCAAGGTTGGACCTATCAGGAAGGAGTGTAAGTTGGATTTAGTGCATACAGATGTATGGGGTCCAACTAAGGTAAACTCTATTAGTGGTTCATGTTATTACGTCACTTATATTGATGATGCAACTAGAAAATTTTGGGTATATTACATTAGAAAGAAATATGATGTGTTTGAAACTTTCAAAAATGGAAAGCCTTGGTTGAGAATGAAACATGTCTCAAGTTGAAATGTCTCAGGTCAGATAATGGAGGGGAATATTACAACAATGAATTTCTTGATTACTATTTGGTAAATGGGATCTACAGGAAAAGAATAGTTCCAAATACTCCACAGGAAAATGGAGTGTCAGAGAGAATGAACAAGACAATCATGGAGCGTGCTAGGTGCATGAGGTTACATGCGGGGCTACCACTCATGTTTTGGGCGGAAGTGGTAAGCACAACTATTTATCTGATTAAAAAGGACCTCTATGGCTTTGGATGGAGGTATACTTGAGGAGGCTTGGTCTGGTAAGAAAATTGATTACTCATTTCTTAGAGTATTTATATGTGAGGTATTTGTTCACATTGATAAAGATGATAGGACCAAGTTAGAGGCTAATTCTAAGAAATGCACCTTTGTTGGATATGGTGAAGATAACTTTGGTTTCCGTGTTTGGAGTCTTAAAGACAAGAAAATATTTCGGTCTAGAGATATTATCTTTAATGAAAAAGTCATGTATAAAGATCAGTTGTAGGAATAGAAAGAGGAATCAAAGAAAGAATAAATAGTGTTAGAGGACATTGCGGATAACAAGGTGTCCAAGGGACGATTCAGGTACAACATGTTCCAACACAGCTAGTTTAGGTACCTCCTCATAAGGAACCCCAAACTCCTGAGGTGAGAAGGTCTTCTAGGGTGAGAAGGTCTTCTAGTGTAAGAAGGGAACCTGAAAGATTTACTCCATCTTTGAATTATCTATTGCTCACTGACTGTGGAAAGCCAGAGTGCTTTGAGGAAGCAATGCAGGTGGATGTCAGGAAGAAGTGGGAGCAGGCCATGGACAAAGAGCATAGATCTCTTATGGAAAACTAGACTTGGGATCTAGTGGAGATACCTGAGGGAAAGAGAGCATTGCAGAACAAGTGGGTGTATAGAATCAAATAGGTAGATGGAGGCAGGAAACGATATAATGCCCGATTGGTGGTCAAGGGATTTACACAAAAGAAAGGTATAGAGTTTGATGAAATTTTTCTCTTGTTGTTAAAATGACTTCTATTAGGATTGTTCTTGGTTTAGTTGCAGTAGAAGACTTGCACTTAGAGAAGTTAGATGTGAAGACTACATTCCTTCATGGTGAGTTGGAGGAGGAATTGTACATGCAACAACCACATGGTTATGAGGTCAAAGGGAAGGAGAGGTTAGTGTGAAAATTGAAGAAGAGCTTGTATGGCTTGAAACAAGCTCCACGGAAGTGGTACATAAAGTTTGATAGTTTTATGTAGGAGCAGGGTTACTCCAGGTGTCACTTAGACCATTACATGTACATCAAGAATTTTCTTGATGGTAGTTATATTATTTTGTGCTTGTATGTAGATGATATGCTTGTTGCAGGGAAGAACATGCTAGGAAATAAAGGTACTCAAGAAGTAGCTAGGTGACTCCTTTGTTATGAAGGATTTGGGGGAAGTAAAACAAATCCTTAATATGAGAATAACTCGAACATGAAGGAGAGGAAGCTAGTATTATCTCAAGAAGAGTACATAAAGAAGGTCTTGGAGAGGTTTAGTATGCAGGATGCTAAACTGGTTGGTACTCCTTTAGTAGGTCACTTTAAATTATCAAAGGAGTAGAGTCCCAAGACTGAGGAGGATAGAATCCAGATGTCCAGGTACCGTACTCATCGAAGTTGGTAGCTTGATGTATGTTATGGTATGCACTAGGCCTTATTTGCCTATGCATTGGGATAAGTGAGCAAGTTTATGAGTGATCCAGGTAGAGAGCATTGACAGGTAGTAAGTGGATCCTTCGGTATTTGAGAGGGACCATGGGAGAAGCATTGTGTTTTAGTGGATCAGACACTACATTACATGGCTATGTAGATTCAGACATGGCAGGAGATTTGGATAGTAGGAGGAGCACGATAGGTTATGTATTTATAGTTGGTGATACAACAGTGAGTTGGATTTCATAGTTACAAAAGGTTGTGGCTTTGTCAACCACAGAGGCTGAGTATGTTTCTACGCCACAGAGGAAAGAAAGGAGATGATTTGGCTACAACAGTTGATTTATGAGTTCGGTCATAAGCAAGAAGTTGGGATACTACATAGTGATAGTCAGTGCTATTCATTTGGTGAAGAACTCTAATTTCCACTCTAGGAAAAAGCACATTCAGCTAAGATATCATTTCATTACGGGGTACTTTGGAAGAAGATAAGTTGAAGCTGGAAAAGATTCATACTAGTCAAAATCCTGTGGATATGATGACCAAGGTGGTCACAAGGGAGAAGTTGAAGTTGTGTTCAACTTTGATTGGCCTTCATGGTTGATAATGAAGGGTTAAGAACTTTGTTTGGTGGAAACAGTCTCCAAGTGGGAGATTGTTGGGGTGTGGAGCCTGTTTTTGGGTCTTCTCGGATCAGTGTTAAAGTGTTGGAGTTTGAATAGTTAAGTTTGGAGACTTTAGGAGCATTTTATAGTCATCTGATGTGATGTTGTTGTTGTGTCATTGATGTCTTTATCACTTTGCTAACATGTTGTTAATTGGTTGTTAACGTCATGACAATTTTTCCAACCGTGGGAAGTTGAAAGGTCGCAACTTTCAAACTTCTAGGGTCAGCTTTAGGACTTCTTAAAAGGATTGTAATCATATAAATAGAGGTGTTAGGGTATCTTGAAGATATATTTAGTGTTCAAGAGGTCTTAAGTCTTAATGATTAAGAGGTGATCAAGAGTGATCAAGGTTAAGCAATTGGTTATCAATTTAGGTTTAGATGTGGTTTAACATCTTTGGAATTCTGTTGTGAGTTCATAACTAAGAGAAGAATGTGAGAGTTGTTTTACTCTTGTTGATAATAAAATTTGAGCAAGTTCTTGGTGGATGTATCCCACATTGGGTGAACCACGTTAAATCTTGTCTTGTCTTCTTTTGTGCATTATTTATTTATGTTGTTATATTTCTGCAAGTATAATTCTCGCTATATAGTTTCCTCTCTTGCTATGGTTTGAGGAATTGTTTCTGCATATTTGTTCTCTAATTCCTAACACATGGGTTGAAACTGGGGTTTAGAATAGAAAAACCCCCAGAGATGGTTTTGATGGGCATCATTTCAATCTCAAATTTCCCTTCTTTGTTTGTTAATTCTATCATGTTTACACCTAGACCTAAGTCGTCGGAGGAAGAGATGCTAAACCAAGAAGACTACCCATTCCCTATGGTTCAAATGGGAGGAATATCAAATCGTCACTCTCTAAGAGTTTCATAATTCCCATTGTGGTTTTAGTGGACACTATTTCCATAGATATTGATTTACCCTTATCTATTTTTTCCACCTCAAATGTTTTTGGGTCAATGACTTTAACCTTTGGAATGTCCAAGGTGACCGGGACTAACTCTTTCATTGGAGGTGGTTTATTCAATTGATTCATAGGAAGCTCATACTCTGTATGGACTCCTTTCTTCTTCTTGAGGTTTTCTAAGTGTATATCAAGGGCTTAGGATCCCCTTGAGCAATGAATACCTTCCCCAAATGGAGGAATCTAATCTCCTGGAATAGGGTAGAAGGGATAGCCTTCATTCGATGAATCCAGGGTCTCTTGAGGATCATGTTATAACTCGTTTCCCTATCGATAATGTAAAACTCCTCAAGATGGTTTTTAGACCAAGTGTGACTTGGAAGAACTATGGTTCCAATCGAGGTCACTTTAAGACTATCATACCCTCGTAACGTGTTTCTTGTAGAGGAGCAATTTGTCTCTCCATATCCCAACTTCTGCAAGAAAGAGAAGGGAACCACATTTATAGCAGCCCCATTATCAATCATGGCTCTCTTAATGCAATTGTTGTAAACCTAGACTTGTAAAAATAAGGTAGGATCACCTCTTCAGAAATTTCAGCATCATATGGCATCTTATCTATATCGAAAATAAACCCAATATCCCTATCATTCTATCTCGGAGGATGTATGTCAAAGTCAATATGATTTATTTGAGTGCTAGGAGGTGGCGTAACATGGATTAGATGACCAAGACCTAGTGCATTGAGAAAAGCAGGATGATGTGCAGGTGAATTCTTCAGTAAATCTAGAAATGAAATGTGAGAGAAGGTCTTGTTTAAATCCGATATCAAATCATAGGCTCCTACTAGTTTTGTGATTATAGGAATGTCATCTTGTGGGAAGGAAAGATTGGGTAGGGGTTGTGAAACGTACTCCTTCATCTAGGTTGTTGCATTAATTTCACGCTCAACCTCTAGCTCAACTAATCCCAATATTTTGTGTTATCGTTTGAACCAAGGTTAGGAGTGACTCGAGAGTTATTGGAAGTTAAGGCTTCATGGTCATTGTTTCCTATAGGAATGCCTTTGTTTGTGTTTTGTGAATTCACCTTGAAATTTTTAGGATGTGTAGGGAGTGGATCTCGAAATATGCTCACATTAGTGTTTTGAGGAGCTACAGTCTTATATAGTCAGATTGTGAGTTTGTTTCAGGATTTTCTAGGAACATGTCTACAAAGAGTTACCTTTGGTTTTTTGAAGTCTTTGCAGAAACTTGTTGTAATCATGATAGGTCCTATTGTCATGACCCCGAACCTTATGGAAACCACAATATAGGTTAGGGTTATAATCTCTTGGTCTTTGATAAGTGTCTTGTTGCTATTGATTATAACCTCGGTTGTAATTATGAAATTGATTGTTATAACCATGATTTGTTGCCCCTTGACCATATTTTTGATACTAGTTTGGGCCTTGGGTTTGGTTTTGCTTTTGTGGTGGACGATTTACATCCACTTGTGTTGATAGATGACACAATGTTTTAGGGCCTCTTTGATTTCTTGAGTTGTTGTTATTGTTATTGTTGCCATCGTTTGGAAAACCAAGTGTTCTTGGCTTGATCAATAGCACCATTCATGGTAGCACCATGATTGCGATTCACACCCTTAGGTCCCTGGTTTTTGGCACCATTGTTTTGATAATTTGCATTATTTTGATTTGGGGATACCAATTTCCCATTGGGACCATATGTCTTACGCCAACTATCTATAGAAGCTTGGTCAATCCAAAGCGCACCTTCCAAAACTTCCTCATAACTACGAAAAGGAAACTTTTGGACCTCTTCCTTAGTCTCTTGATTGAGTGAGTGAAGGAAAAGATCACAGAGTTCCATCCGGTCCATGTTGGGTGCACTTGTAGAGGAATAGAGAACTTGGCACCATCTCTAGATGAAATGAGTGGCAGATTCATTTTTCTCCTATCTAATATGCAGAACTCCCTAATCCCTATACGCAACAACTTGTTCATGTCAAATGCTTTGATGAACTCAAAATGAGTCATTTAAAGGAGTGTATAGAAGCTTCTGGAATACGGTAATACCAATCCAATGTAATTCCTTTGAGATTCTTTGGAAATATCTTAGCCACTACAACATCCCAAGGAAGCAATTCCCTAATAGTAGTAGTGTAGGCCTTGATATGAGCATTCGGGTCTCCTTCTCCCTTAAATTTTGGAAGATCCGAAATGGGCGTGGAAGCATGACACCACATATGGTGAATTCAAGAGGCTCCTTTAAGTACTCAGCATATGTACCCATTGCGTAAGATTCCACCATTGAAGATCCTTGATAAGGAGGTGGAGGAGGAGGAGTTGGATAAGCTACACTATAAGTGTTGACGGGAATGTATGGGGTCCCTTGATATGGCATGTAGGGAGCAGGAATGGTATATGGGTCCATCTGGGGAGTTTTTGAATACATATGCATGTAAGGTGGGATAGCTCTAGGATATGGACTAGTGGGCATAAAACCAGGGAACATCGCATTACCTATTGTGGCGGCATTCGAGAATGCACTTCAGCAGCCCTTGCGTAGGATAAAATTGAGAAGGATGAGGACCTATCCTAGTTTTCTAACCCCTGTGAGAAGATCACCTAGATCTAAATGAACCCGATAACCTTATTGTACAGGATATTACGTTGGTTGTTCATTGGAAGGGATGTATCCTTTGTTGTCAACTAGATAACCCATGTTCTACCCTACTGCATGTGTTAGTTGTGAAGTCTGGGAACTTTCTAGTTCTCTAATCCTCCCCACTAAAGTAGAAATGAGATCATTGGGAGAGGATTGAGTTCCTTGTTGGGGTGCCTGTGGCATAGGGTTTGATTGAGCAGGTTCATGATACCCTATCATGAATTGTTCAATATTATAATTCTTATCTTCCTTAGAAGTAAGAATCTTAGGATAGGTATTCAAAATCTCAGAGGTTGTGGCCTTCATTCTATCCAAAGACTCATCTATTTGATAAAGAGGATTAGTTATTTGTGCAAATAGATCATCCTCTGTTGATTGCATGGCAATGTGAGGTCTTGACAAGACCCTATGGTAATACCATGTTCCATTTGTGATAACAACATGGTTTGCATTGGGTTGACCATATTGCATGTCTAATGGTTGATCAACCTCCTCCATCCTTACATAGCTAATGGGGTTTGAAGTGTAACTAGGGAGGTTTGAACATTGCTTGTGTAATTGTTGCACCCCATCTCGAAAGAGAAGGGGAATGTTGTGGTTGCACATTGGTGTAATATCTATCAGAGCCAAATGACCCACCAAACTCTCTTCCAACATATTTTAGAAAGTATAAAATACCTACCAAAATAGGGTAAAAATGGAGAGGTGAGGTAATAACAATGAAAGAAAAGGAAACAAGAAGGAATTAATCCTTCACGTCAAGTTCACCAATTTATATGGATGAAAATGAACACATGACCTTCAACCGCACTCGACCCCCGAGGTCATGCCCCAATGTTTGAATGTGTGTGGCTAACTATAGGAGGATCAGTGACTAAGATCTGGTAGTGTGATCTCCTGGTAGCCAAGTTGACAAAGGGGAGATTTAGAGGCTATGAACGGGTAGCGTAAATTCCCTATGGTTTGTTTTCCTAACTTGGATCTAAGTGTTGATCTAGTTTGAAGTGTTTATGTAAACTAAATGAAATTAACAATCTATGCTACTGCTAAAGGAAACTAATCTAAACAAATCACAAAACTAAAATATTACAATCACAAACAATAATTCACTTCTATTCTAAATAATCAAATCTACTTCTACACTAAAACTAAACAAGTGAGATAACCCGGTGTGGTTATTCACTTGTGTTGAGTGTATTGAATCTAAACTAACTTAAAACAAGAACTTTTCCAAATGATCTATGATATGTAGACAACCTCCTACATATATTCTCTCCTTCAGATCCATAGGGATGGGAAGAAGAGGATCCATCACCGGGGTTACTATGAAAGATTCAAACCCTCTTGGAAATTAACTAATTACTTTCAAATGAAAAGAAATTAATTTCTACTCTATTTGATATGCAATTGAAATTAACAATTCATAATTGACAATTTGATAAACAAAGAAAACAAATACACAACTCCAACCTAGAAGTAAGAACCTTAGAAAATCTAGTAGTATCAATATCTATCCCCTCAGTTCTTTCCTTTCTTTCTCTGAGTGTTCATGTGAGTCCAAAGGATTGGGAATGCAAAGAACAACAACAAGAGGATGGTGCTTGAGTAATGGCAGCTTGGAAGCAATCTAGATGCAATGTAAGTAGAAGAGAGATAACACAAGATATTTGAGCTTGGCTATGTAATTCCTAGCGAGATTATGGCAGCAAAACAATACAAGATACACAAAATTCTCAAGCCCTTTTCTTGAATACAAGCATGGAATATATAGGAATGAAGGATGGAGGTTACTTCATGCACAAGGCAATAAGGAGGAGTTCTAACTAATTAAATCTATTTAAAATAGAAGAGAGAAGGAATACCATGTAAACAAGACTATTTTTAGGCAATTTGGTTCACAAACGCACCCTAAAAGTTGAGTTAAGTGAAGCATCGTGTGTCAAAAACATGCATGAAGAGTTCTGAAAAAGCATTCAGACCACCACCCTACGCAGGGAGGCGGTCCTAGGACTGCCGCCCAAGCCAGGGAGATGGTCCCAGAACTACCGCCCAAGCCTAGGAGGTGGTCCTGTCACTAAAGCCAAAAATGCACAGAAATGAGAGGGAAGCTGGAAGAAAGTGTGGAAAGGCTAAGTAAGGATGTCTAGGCTACAAATATACACTGCAAATGGGTTTTGGAGCTCGAACACCTTCTTGAAAGGATTTTGAATCATCATTGGGGACTTTTGTAACCATTTTCCCGAAATGTAGCACGTGTAATTTTGGGTGCGTACGAAACCAATGCGATAAGTTTTAGGGATAAAACCTCTATCTAATGTGTGTAGTAGAATACCATATCCTAACCCATGGATGTTGTAAGAACCATAAAAAAATTCCATGAAGGAAATAAGTCAATAAACAATAGTTCTTCATCTCAGAATTCAAAATGAAGCATTCGAACTTGGTAAAAATGTTGTGGTAATTTTTTCTATGATATATTTCCCTTTGATTTCTTTTTGATTGAAAATTATATATCAAACACACTGAGTAGAACAACCTACCTATACATTCGATCATTAGAAAATTCTATATAGTAGATATTTAAGAGGATCTAATTTAGCAATGAGCTTAGTCGTATCATTGAGAAAGTAGTGGTGCAACTTGTGAAACATTAATGCTACTGCAAAACATACTTTTTCAACATATAAATATTATATTTTGTGAACTATAATATTTCTACTAAGATATCGACTACTATTTCTTGTCCTTTGTCATTGTGGTGTGTAAGCAATTCCTCTATGCCATGTTTTATAACAAATGTATAAAGATGCATGGACTTATCTTGAATGGGTGTAATTAACACTAGTAGAGCTAATAAATATTATTTCAACTCAATGAAATAATATTTACATTACTCCGAACTCCATATATTTCCTAAACACTTCATTGAAATGGTGACATCTATATGCTAGTTTAGCAAATAATGAATTTCATAGTCACATGCAATGATATATTAGTAAAGTATAAATGTGAAATAAGAAATAAGTAATATTAATTAAAACCCTAGGTGCAAGAAGGATAAGGAAAGACTTCTGATTCAAAATTAATATGGAAGTGTACTTGAGTTGGAAAAATGATGAAATGGAAGTAGAGACTGTCACAACAAAACCTAGAAATTTGCAGGAGTACCAAAATAGGTTGGACTAGGTGCTTGAGTGGTAATGGGGTGCCTAGGCACTATGAGACCCTATTTGGGTGATGTGACTACTCAAATCCTTAGAAATATATTTTCACAGTATCACAAGCCTTCATTGTTGGTTGGTTATATGTCACCGGATGTCCGCAAAATTCACATGTAACACCTGTAAGATAATATCCACTGCAAAACCCCAAAACACATCAAATTATTAAAAAATAATGAAAATGGGGATTTGGATTGACCGAAGGTCACCCGATAGATCGAACTTATGACCAAGTGTTACAACTATATCTCAAACTCTATGTAGTTCTATGTGTGCATGAAATCGTGCCCTAGGAATATCTTATGCACAATGCACTTGATAATGAGTGGTAGCTAGATGTACCAATGTAAATAGATGTGTGGATGGAACAAAAGAAAATTCCCCTCCTATGTGTGTATGCAGATTTAGTAGTTCCTCGTCCCTTGTATGAAGCTAGATGGATGCTTTGATTATCTTAGAATACCTTAGGATGAAACCTTAGGTGATGGTAGTAGATGTTTAGAGCTTGGTCCTTTAATTTGATCACATAACATTGTATTTATATGATTCCCTTGTTTGAATTTCATAATTAACCACTAAAAGGCCCACCCATAAGAAAACAAATTCTTAATGGCTATAAGAGGCCCAAAAGAGGCAAACAAGATACAAAGAGGTTGGGGGCACTTGGGAATTGGCGTCCGGGCTGGGTTACACTAAGAAGTAGGGTGTGCAAGGGTAAGTAGGAAACCAGAAAAAAAAAAAAGTCCAAAGATAGTGGTCAATTAGTACTTTTCTCCCTTAAGAATCATATGAATGCAAGTATGTGATTAGGACCTAAAAATGTATCCAAAAGTGTGATTTTGTGTCTACATTTGCCCCTACTTAATTTTGTTGAGTGAATGCTCGATAACATAAAGTAGATAAGAGATGTGTACCTGATAACCATGTAGATCAATGAAAAAATCATGCAAGGAGACAAGTGAAAGCATGGAGTGATAAAATGAAGCGTGGAAGATAAGGAAGAGGAAGTGACCCTAGGGGTGAAGTGTATGTGTTGTGCCATGTTTTACTTGTTATTGTTGTAGCTTTGCTGTTGATGTAGGGTTACTTGTTTCATATTAAGAATGGAATTGCAAAAGAAGAACAAAAAGTAGTCAAATATGTGTATATGAAAAATTCGATCCAAATATGTGAAAAACATGTAAAAAGTGTGTAAAAGTATGCAAAAATGAAAGTGTGCACTGATCATGAAGAATAAAAAGATAGAAAATTTCCTAAAATGTTGGAGAAGAATGAGTTTTTTGGGCGATCTCATGCCAAGTGTGAATTTTTTGGGTAAACTCTCACGCTAAGTGTGTGTTTTTACGAGATCTCATGCCATAACAGAAGAGTGTTGGGAGAAAGGTCCAATGTTATTCTCCATCCATGACTACTTCCCAAAATTTATACACCATTATAGATGGTGTGATTCTATTTTGTTCTGTTTGATCCGTGTTTGTTCAAGTTCTATCCAAGGAGAAAATAGAAGAAGAGAATGCATTTTGATTTCTGGAGGACTATTCCTGTACTGTCAAAAATATTGTGTAGAATGCTGAAAATTATTTTGATATGAGAAAAACTATGTAACTTCCCTTTGGTCATAGGCACCTAGGAAAGTTCAAAAGCGCCTAAGTGCCCATGTATGTATCATCGGGTACTAGTGTCAGCATGTTTGAAATGAGGACCCAATTTAGAATCTGGTCATACTATGACTTGTTATTTCTTTGTCTCTATGTTGTGTATATCTAGATTGTGACTATGTGTTGTTGTGTGGGGTAACTGATTCACATAATATGTGTCCCCCTCATTTGGGATATATGCAACATCACTGAGAGGATGCCCTAAAGGAGAGGACCCAAAAGCACTCTAAAACTCATACCCTATAGGGGAAGGGAATTTGTGTAATAAAAACCATGACACATGAAAAAAAATGACTAGGAAACAAGTGTTAGTGCAAACAAGACAAACAAGTATATAAAAGAAAATGTATAAGCTAATAAGCAAGAAAACAATATAGACCATGAAAAGAGGGTTGTAAACATGGGACATCACTCACAATTTCGCAAGACAATCAGAGCCGAAACGGCCAAAAGAATACAAGAAATGAACATACAAAGCATAGGGAAAATCTCGTAAACAATGACATACAATGGAAAATAATGAAAAACAATATCACACAACCATGGTGGAAAATAGTTCCTACAAAGAAAATGTTGCACATAAAGTGCCTATTTGCATGCTAGAAACATATAAAGTATGTCAAAGCACATATAGATTGATATGGAGTAGTGTGCTAGTAGAAGTAGGAAATAGTAAATAATGAAATGATAACACCTATGATGTGTACGAATGTAGATGCCCCCAAGATCCTCGATAGGACTGGTAAGAGGTACAATGCCAAAAATCAATGCTATGTGTAAATATCAATGAAAATTTTGCATTCACAACTCAAGAACAAATGAATGCATGTGTATATAGAAAAGATAATGACATGCAAAATATCTTACTAGCATAGTAAACAAAGTGTACATGTTAGTCTAAGAAAGTAAGAACAATGTGCAACCAAGATATGTAATGTGTTGTGTATGAGTGATATGGAATGGTATGCAAGATAGATGTGATAGGGGTAACATTCCCCCTGCTGGTCGTATGTATGCATGAGTGAGATGAGGTTCATTTATAAAAGACCCCTCGATAGTCAAGAATGAACCATATAACAAGAGTGTGTTATTGATAAATGGTTTGAATGATGTGTATGCTAGAAATAATGATCAATGAAGTATAAAGCATATATTTTAGAATAGGGTAGTATGATGCATGAGAAGAATATATTAGAAATATTGAATGAGATGCTAGAGAGATTGATCATGAAGTGCAAGCCATAGAATGTAGAATGGTGTGAATGAGTTGCTTTAGAAAGACTAAGCATGAATCAAAAACATAAAAGGTAGAATGATGTGAATGTGGTGAGGTTAAATTCAAATTTAGACCCTCATCAATCAAGTATGAACCATGAGACTAGAGTGTGTCATAGGGTAATGAGTGCAGCGTGTATTAGTAGATGTGAAAAAGGTCTATCATGAATGGATAGAGTGCAAAGGGTGTATGATGTGTAATAATATATGTGAGAAGGATATTTCATAAATGTGTATAGTGTGAAATGTGTATTATGTGAGGTTCATGTATGTAGTATGCCCTCAATAGTCAAGTGTGAACCGTAGCAAAGAGTGCATCATAGGGTAGTTATGATACAATTTGTGTATCAAGCTAGAGAGTGATGCTTAGAAATAGAAAGTATGAAGCATGGATCGTAATAATAGAAATGATAGACTCTGACTGATGTTAGGAGAATGGGGGGTAGAAAGTATGATGCCCCCCAAGTGTGTAATAAGGATCTATCTAGGAATGGAAGAGAAAACATTCCATGGTTACGGATGTGGCAACATGTTAGGAGTAATTTATTTTGCAAAGGAAGTTGTAATAGCAGTGAGAGAAAATGGAAATTTATTTTTGTGATGGTGAGTATGTGAAATAGTGTAAACCTCAAGAGGATATGTGGAAGGAATAAAAGAAACAAGCTTAGGGTGATATCTGAGGCCAAGTCTTGGTAAATTGTGTCAGGAATGAAACAGAGGTCATTTAAATATTTTTTCATATTTTCCTAACCCATTTCCATTGAAACCATAACAAAGTGGATATTGATACCTAATACCATACTTGTTGAAATTGGAAGAAGGGGTGGCCAAAGTGGGGATTCAGTGGAATGATTGATAGTGTTACAATAGGAAAATGGAGAGGGATCTGCTAAGGCTTCATAGACCACATCTTGGTATAAAAATTTAATATGCGCATGAAGGGTTGAAGGGACTGCATGCATGGCATGGATCCAAGGTTGTCCAAGAAGAAGATTATAGTTAAGATTGTTAGGCATGACATGGAATGGGATGGAAAAAGTGCATGGCTCAAAGTAATGGGAAGTGTGATTGTACCTAAGACTTGTTTAGGCATATTATCAAATCCATGAATGCAAATAGATGATGGAGTTAAGGAGGCTTCGGATAGGCCAAGTTGCTTAAGGAATGTGAGATTACAAATGTTAAGCCCGGATCCATTATCGAATAAAGCTTATTTAACCCCTATGTTATTGATACAAACTTGAATATAAAAGGGGGATCATTATCTAAAATAGATTGAGAAGTGATTTCATCATATGTAAAAGTAATATGATCTTCATGAAATGATAATGTTGTAGTGAATCTATGATACACATAGTCAAGAGAAGTATTAGGATGAAGAGAAGTAGTAGATAAAAATATTGAATTTTATTGGCACACTCAGGATTGACTTGCAAGAAGGCATTAAGGGAGATACTCATGGTGGAAGGATCTAAAAAATAAGAGTGTTTGAATGTGGGTTCACCAAATGATTTTAAAAATATTGAATTAAGTTAAACCCTTGAGGATACTTCAGATTCACATGCAATAATATAGCATTAAAGTACAAAATGTGACACAAACAATAAATAATATGAATTAAAACTATAGGTGCAAGGAGGAGAGAAGACTTATCTGAGTTGCAATAAATATGGAAGTATACAGAGCTGGAAAAATTATGAAACAAAATTACAAACTATCAAACCAAACCCAAAAATTTGCAGGAGTGTCAAAATAGGCAAGACCAGGGTGCCTGGAGTAGTATTGGGGTACCTAGGTGCCGAGAGACCTGTCTCAAAGACTGTGATTGCTCAAATCCTCATAAAATTATTTTCGCAGTATCGCAAAGTGTCACAATCCTTCACTAGTTATTTTATTATATGTCGCTACATGCTCACAAAATTCACCTATAACCTGTAATACAATATCCACCTACAAAACCCCAAAATGCATAAAATCCTTAAATAGAAATAATACAAATGGGGAGTCAAACGGATCCCGACAGTCACCCAATAGAGTAAACTTATGACTGAGTGATGCATTACATCTCATACTCCATGTTGTTCTCTGTGTGTGTGTGAAATCATGCCCTAGGAATCTCTTGTGCATAATGCACTTGATAGTGAGTGATAACTAGATGTACCAATGTAAATAGATGTGTGGATGGAACAAAAGAAACTTCCCCTCCTATGCGTGTATGTAGATTTAGCAGTCTCTTGTCCCTTATATGAAGCTAGATGGATAATTTTATGCTCTTAGAATGATTTTGGATGCTACCTTAGGTGATGGTAGCAGATGCTTAGATCTTGGTCCTTTAATTTGATCACATATCATTGTCTTTGTATGATTGCCTTGTTTGAATTTCGTAATTAACCACTAAAAGGATCACCCATAAGAAAAAAGATGCACAATGCCTAAAGAGGCCCAAAAGAGGAAAGTAAGATGCAAAGAGGTTGAGGGTGCCCAAAGGGGATGAGTGCGCTGTTCATTGGCATCTTAGATGTACATTGGTGTTTAGAGACAAAAAGGTGAGGTGGAGAAAGTTACACTTTGGGCGTAGGGTGTGTAAGGCCAAGAAGGAAACTATAAATAAAACAAAAATGCCAAAGACAGTGGTCAATTAGTGCTTTTCTACCTTAGGAATCATATGAATGCAAGTATTATGATTAGGACCTAAAAAATGTGCCCAAGTGTGTGATTTTTCGTTTACATCTTATAGCTAAGAGATTAAATTCTAAATAGATTAAATTTTTCCATGGAGACCTCTTAACTGATGTAGATTCTATGGGGGAGGAATCTCCATAATTTCTTTGACTTTAGTGTGGTCAAATTCAATTCCCCTTTTGATACTATGAATCCTCAGAGATTTCCTAAAATGATATAGAACACACATTTCTTAGGGTTAAGTCTTACTTTATACTCCCACAATCACTCAAATAGCGCCACAAAATGGATGGAAGATATACTCTAGGTTTTCATTTGGAAAGGATATCATCTATACAATATTCCATGATGTCATGTAGTAAGTCATGGAAAATGATAGTCATTGCGTGTTGATAGGTTTTGTTGCATTTTTAATACCAAAACACATTACTTGATAAAAAATGTGCCCTGGTGTTGTAAACATTATTTTATGTTGGTCTTCTTTGGCGATTTGGATCTCATTGTAACATGAAAATCCATCCATGAGAGATAACATTTCATGTCCTATTGTAGAATTGATGATCATGTCAATGTTGGGAAAGGAAAATCATCCTTCGTAAAAACCTTATTTATATCATGAAATTCAATGCAAATTTTGATCCATAGTGTCTTCTTAGTGATGGGTACCATATTGGATATCCATTCTAAATAATCTATTGGTCTAATGAAGCCATATTCTAATAAATTTTGAATTTCTTCTTTAATAAAAAATAGAACCTTAGGATGCATTTTCCTTAGTTTTTTCTTAACTAGTTTCACTTCTGGGTGAACCACAAGGTTGTGAACTACAAGGGAAGGATTTAAACCTGACATATCTTTATATGAGTTGCAAAAACATCCTAAAACTTAGCAAGAAGTGTCATGAATGCTTCTATTTTTAATTCTTATAAACTTGCACCAAGTTGTAACAATTTAAGATTATCATTTGCATCAATTATTTATACTATTATGTTGCTCATACATTATACAAATCAGTCCTATTCATGCTCGTAGCTTGATCTATCTTCCATTCGAATTATCTTGGAGCATTTACAATTGACAAAATCTTACAAATCAAAAAAATCCAACAAAGAGCATCACTAAACCCTTCTCTTTTAGTCCGATCTAATCCATGGTGACTTTGGGATTTATAATGGAAGGTTTGCATTTGTTTTGTATTGATTTTCCTCTTTTATTGTAATTTCCATGTTCTACATTATGGCACGCTTGGTGGGACTCCCACACATTTTTAAATCATTTTTAGTTTGTTTCTTATTAATCTAACTTTTTTTTGTGTTGTTTGATTTATTTGAGATTTACTGTTCAAATTTTAGGGTTTTGGTGCAGAAAATTGAGAGAAAATCCAAAAAATACGATCTTTTTACAATATTTCTCCATTTATGTCCATCTACATGTAACTTACACTTTTTATATGTGATTTTCGCTAGTTTATCACTACATGTGATAGCTTCAAAGTGCACACGCTAGTAGTACTTCACGTATTTCTGTAACATTGTATTTTTCCATTCTTCTTGTGCATGAGCATACATACCTCTACATGCACTAGTGTAATCAGTTTTCCTTTAGAAAAATATTTGTTACACCAGCGCATCCACTTAAGAGTTCTATCGTGAGTAGTAATGCTAGCGCACCTACTTGAGTGCACTATCGTTAAATGTTACACTAACGCACCTTATTGTATGTGCGAGTGTTATGTGTATTTTTCATAATTTTTCAATGTGTTAAATCATTTCTAATCAATTTTTTAGAAATATTTTAAACATTTTTCCTACAATTTTTCATAAATAATAAGTCTAATTGTTTTATTTTATTTTAATTTTTGTTTGATCCAATCTAGTAAAACCAACCACGTATGCTCTTTTCTCGCACTCTCTTGGGTGATCTTGAAAAATGGTGAAGTTTAATTTTTTGTTTTATATTGTGTTTTCGTTGCACAAAAACTACTAATTTATTATGTGCAGGACCACATCATATGAATATTATCTTGAACATTCAATCAAACTTCTAACTCCATGTTGCCTTGATTGAGAAAATCAACCAAACTTTATCTTATTAAATTTTATAAGTTTTATTACAAATTCAGATAAGGGTTTATTCCCATCCACTTTAAAGATGGGAAGTGATTCGACATAATCTTATAACTCATTGTGAAAAGTACCAAAAGAACCCCAAAATAGTTGGCACCATGAGGGAAGTGGCCAAAAATGGGTACCCCCACCTTCTTGACTAGTACACTCATTAGATTAGATCCAAGGTTATCCTTGGTGTGGCCTCGAGATTGATTCTTTGAGCGGAGTAAAATCCAACTTAATTAATCAAGGGGGAAAGTAAATCTTGTAACTAGATTCTTCTAGTGTAAAAAATGCGTTCGGATAATCCTTGGTATTTAGAGAGAGATCCATATCTAGGAAGCTTGACAAACCAAATCCAATAAAAAGTTTTAATCCAATTTTACTGAGTCGGATTAGTTTTTTTTCCACATTCATATCTTTAATCATATCATATACTTTTCCCATCAATATCAAAATCACTTCTAAATTTTTCATATTCTTTTTTTTTTTTGAAACCCATTCCAAATTGAATTTATCATGTCTAAGGCTTACTCTACATATTCATTTTCCAAAGTTTAAGCACATCATTCAATCCAAATCAAATTCTAAGTCTTAAGTTTTGGATACCCATATCCTAATTTAAGCACTCAATTTCAATCCAATTCTTATCCATTGGTATTCACTTTATCAAGGTTAACCAAAAATAAAATTCAATTATAAGTCTTTACTTTGAGTACATACTTTACCAAGCTAAGAAAATATGCAATCCATTTCATTTCCAAGTCTTATATTTTAACATTCTCTTTGTTAAAGTTTAAGCACTCCTCTTTCATTTCCACATATGATATTTGAACATTCACTTTGTTAAAATTTAAGCATTCTTTTTCATTCCCTAAGTCCTATATTTTGATATTCACTTTGTCAAGATTTAAGTAATCCCTTTCATTTTCAAGTCTTATATTTTAATATTCTCTTTGTTAAAATTTAAGAAACCTTTTTTTCATTCTTTAAGTTTTATATTTTGATATTCACTTTGTAAAAATTTAAGAAACCCCTTTCATTCTCTAAGTATTGTATTTTAACATTCACTTTGTTAAAATTTAAGCAATCCATATCAATCCCTAAGTCTTATATTTTAGCATTCACTTTGTTAAAATTTAAGCAATCCCTTTCATCTCCAAGTCCTATATTTTGAGATTTACTTTGTCAAAAATTAAGCACTTTCTTCCATCTCTAAGTCTTATACTTTGATATTTACTCTATGAAGTTTAATCAATCCATTGTATCTTAAAGTTACTAATATTTTCCAAATTCCGCATCTTATATTTTGAATTCACTTTTCAAAAGTTTAAGCACAACCATTCTTATCTAAGTCTTCTACCTTGACATTCACTTTGTCAAACATTAAGTAATCTATCTTAATTATCTCTATATTATATTTTGACATTCCTTTATCAAATTTTAATTGCAATAATTCCCGCCCAAATATTATATTTTGTCATTCACTTTGTCAAAGTTTAAGCACAATTATTTCAATCTAAGTCACATCCTTTGATATTCAATTAATCAAGCTTAAGCAAAATAATTTTAACTTCCACATCTTATATTTTGACATTCACTTTGTCAAAGTTTAAGTTCTATCCTTCATATGTATAGGTATTCTACTTTGATGTACTCATATTATCAAGTTTAAGAAAAGTCAATCTTAATGCCTACATATTATATTTTAACATTCACTTCGTCAAAATCGAAACACAATCAAATTTTTAATCCAAAATCTTAAGTAATTGGATATTCACTTTATCTAAACTCTAAGCACATCATACCATATTATCAAATAACTTTCCAAATTATCCATTTTGTGTACAAAATGGTGGAAACACGGGTTAGAAATTATTACCTCTTTGGTATAAAAAAAAAAGATGAAAATCTCTGTTCACATAGAAAATTAAGATGAAGAGGAAGAAAATAAACAACCAGAGGCTTCAAAACAAGAACAATAAAAACTTGACGCACTTCTATGACATAACAAAGATCAATTTATTCTTCACCTCTTCGATATGGGATCCAAATTGCCCTCAGAGTTTTGGGATGAAAATTTGAAACATATTATAGACCAACCTGAATCGAGTAAAAACCAAAAAAATAAAATAAAGATAAATCTAGTGCTTCCAAAAACAAGTAAAATAAAGATTTATTAGACAAAATCAATGAAATGACTCAATAGCTAGCTCAAATGGCTTCAAAATTCACCAATGATTCCACTAAAAACAAATAGATAAAACTGATTGATCAAAAAATCGAATATGTCTCGAGTATCCACAAACTAATTCCTCATTCACACAAGAATGACAAAACATGAAAGAAACCATCTTAGGGATGCAAAAACAATGTAAAAATTTAATTTTGAGGAATTATTCCCTTATACATTTGACAAGGACATATTGCGCTTACCCTTTCCAAAATATTTTGAAATTCCCAAATTTGATAAGTATAAAGGAAAACATGACCCTAGGGAACACATTAAAGAATTATTTATAACATGCCAAGAAGTCACCTATAATGATGTGTATCTCTTGTGATTATTCCCAAATATTTTGGGCAAGTAATCCTTAGATTGGTTCCTTCATATTTCAAACAGATCAATTACAAATTTTGCAGACCTAGATCAGAGAAGTTTGATAAAGACTTCTCTTTCAATTTAGACTCCAAGATTACAATGATGGACCTTTGTAACACAAAGAAAAGGAAAAGTGAAAACTTTTTTTGATTCCTTCAACGATTGTAAGGAATCGCGAGTTGATTCCTGTACGTACAAAATTGTAAGGTATTATGCTGCTTTAGGAAAAATGTAACAAGTGCCCCAATGATGATACAGGTCTCCTCGCAAGGTGTTCGGGATCTGGAAGAACTCTCCGAGTGTGCGTTAACATCCCGCTTAGCCCCGTGTGCTTTATTTTCAGATTTTTCCCTCTTTTCTTAACCTTTTTCTCTTGATTCACAAAACCGCCGCCCTGCACAGGCGGCGGTCTCGTGACCGCCGCCCCGAACAGGCGGCGGTCCTAACCGCCACCACCTTGCTCAAAGTGGCGGTCCTTTACGCATTTTCCAGAAGGCTATTTTTACACGACTCACGTAAATTCAACGATTTACCTACTTTCTTTTACTGCCATGAGCTTGCATTTATGATTCTGGTTCCCTGGAATAGTGTTTTGCCATTGTTTATGGTTTAAAGAGTTCTATTTGGCTTTTACCTTGGGTAAATGCAAATGTTATAAATAGATGGCTTGTGCTCAAGCAAATGGCCCCTCAAGTTTGCCTCTGATTTTCTCTTTGCAATAGATTTAGCTTTCGTTTTTGCTTAGAGTTGATAGTTTAGTTCATTTCATGCTTGGTTAGCATTGTATTGCAGCTAGTAAGCCACATACTCATCTTGTGCAAGTGCTGTCATTACTTCAGCCCCGATTCTTGCTCCAATCTTCTTATTTTTAGTATTTCAGTCTTTTAGTTTGCTTAGATTTCATAGCTTAGTTCACTACATGTTTAGTTAGCATTGTTTTACTGTTAATAAGCCACATATCCATCTTGTGCAAGCATTGTTGTTATTTCATCCAATCCATTGGAGTTGAATAGCTTAGGAAGCCATTAAAGTTGCAGGTTTTGCTCCTCAAATAGAATAGTTTCAGGTTCTGGACGCTCTATGTTGCATGACTCGCAATAGATCCCGCTAGGAATTGCATAGGCCAAGCTCTGTACTCTTGTGCTATCCCTCTCCTATTCGCGTCGTATTCATTCAGTGTTCTGAGCTGCCTTTATCCCAATATCTATTTCTATTGATGCTAGCATTACACGCTTTTCTAGATCCACGTGAACATGAAAGAACGAGGAGATCATACTGAGGGGACGAGATCGCATACACTATCGGATTTACCACTGTTCTACAGAATCCAGGTTCTAGCTTTCAAAGTTATAGTTAGAATCATATCAAATAGAGTAGTTAATCATTTCATTTTGGTTAATTCTACTCGATATTTCCAGTGGAAGTCAGGGGATTGATAGTTTCTGAGAAACTATGATTCATTCCTCACTTCTGAGGTAGAATCGAGGGTCTTACAAATAGATTAGGAAAGCTATTTTATTGTTTAGAATAGATCTACAAATTACACAGACAAATAGCTACACTCGGCTATTTTGTTTGTTTTAAATTATTAGTTTAAGTTATCAATTCTAGATATCTTAATAGTTGCTTTCTTAAAATCTTAGTTCGTCAGAAAATACAAAAAAATAGAGAAATCATATATGTTATAAATATATTGCAAATAGTTAATTTCCATTTTACTAGAGTTCATTTATATTATTGTTTTGTATGACAATCATGGGACCTAGGGAGCCCAGAGAATACGTATTCGAGCCAATCGTGCCTCAGCCCAATCTCATCACAGCAATAACTGATATAGACCAAAATCTTAGGATTCAAGTCTTCCGAACAACGGTAAGTTTACAACAAATCAATTCCCAATTGAACGGGTTAAACAGAGAAGACGATCAAGCACACACGTTTTGGTCGAATCAGCCAAATTACAGATTACCCTAGGCACATATCCATATGACTGTAGGAGGATTAGAAAGAGAACAAACCTTTGGTTGTGATCCTTTGGTCCCATAGCCAGGTGCAGGAGATACTCTCACAGATATAGATACTAGTTTAAGGATCCAGGTTGCACGAATGCCTGTGAGATATTCTGAGAAAATCACATAGTTATTGAGTCTAAACATAGAGGCTGAGAAAGCATACGATTACTGGATACTAGGGATTAGGACTTGATTCCACGCATGACCATAAGCAGTCCACAACAACCACGAGTCTACGGTTGTGACCCACAAGTCCCACAGCCTAACGAATCCGTAGGCGAATTAGACATAGATACTGGCTTACGCACACTAATATTCCAAACTACTCCATTACCACCTATCATCATTGAACAATTATCTTCACTAGACACACGGTGCTAACAGAGCTAGGGAATTTTGGACTAGGCCAGAGAATCACCCATAGGATTAACCATATTCATCATCCATCTCATGACCCTATCTGGAGAGATACACGAGACTATCCCGGGTCATTTCCCACGTATTCCACAACCAATAGACCGAATCACGCCAGAGATCGATATTGATTGGAGCCTTCGAGCAGTCATCCTTGCTGATCGATCTATCACACCAGTTCAGGTTAGAAGGGCCTTCTTTGCCTTAGATTCACAAATTCCACTAGTGCGTATTGAGGATATTAGATTACCTAACTAAGTTTTCTGCATTCCATACATTTTCCATCCCCACCGTTGTCTCGGCACGACCTCGGGAGGTCGGGTACGTGGAAGAGTTACTTGTAGATTCTCACGCTTGCTTGTCACTTTTCCAGCGTACAAAATTGGTGAACCCGACGTGAAACAAACAAAATTAGCAAAGATGACGTAAACTTTCTACTTTTCCGTCTGGAGTCATAGTATTATGTTTTCACCCAAATTTAGTACATCTTTTAGCTTTCACAATCATTTTCGTTCGCTCCCATTATTCTACGGGTATTCATATACCCCCCGAATATGTCGGGATTCGATGCACATGGCAGACCCCTCTTGGGCCTTGAGGCATACTACGCCCAACAGAATAGACAATCATCACCCTCACTCTCAGTATGGGGAGACAACTATTCAACTAATCAGTTGTCATCACAAACTCCAAGAATCAGATATAGCTCATCCTTCCAAACGGAGGGGTTGGAACAACTTGCTCAAATGCAACAAACAAAGCCTTCAGGCTCAAACAATATGACGTTCACTAGAGAATCCGGTTCATCTCCTCAGATACTGCTTAGACCACAAATTAGTAGACAATCAGATTCATACCAAGGTTTAGACGATGAATATTCGGTACGTTATGCCAGGAATGAACAACATTCTCGAAGTATGTACCCACCTATAGGAGGTTTACATACACAACCTGAGGTTTCTTTTCAAGAAAGTACCTCCATACCACGCCATATAGAAAATATCCTCGGGAAACTTGGCAGGACACCGATCAGTTCATAACAGGATATCATAGACCTATACAAAACCATGGTATACAACAAATGCCACCAAGGCAGAATATCGTGACTTCACCAAATGAAGTCATTTCAACTCTAATAGAAAAGGTTAGAGGGTTAGAACTCGCTCAAGCAAGTCAAAATTCACAATTCATGCAGACAGGGAGTTCTAATCCTCCACTCCATCCTAGCCAAGTAGATCTCCTCACAGGAGTAGGAACGTTAGGCATGACTCCTCAGCATTCACAACAAACGCCAACTAGACCCACCATCTCTAGCACTATTCCTCCCGGTCTAGCACAGAACAATCCATTCCTGGACAGTACCCCGTCATACTTAAACATTTACTCCAAATCACCACAAGGGGATATTTTCTCCTCTCCCGGCATGTTTGCTCAAGCACAAGGGCTTCCTTACGCCCCTACCAACGCATATCCTACGCCATATCAACAACCCACTCCAACACCACTTCCTCAACAGGCACCATCAATGGTCGAAACATATGCAATAGGGACTTACTCAGAATATTTGAAAGAGCCTTTAGATTTCACCATACGAAGCGTCATGCTTCCAAGGCCTCTTCCCGATTTTCCCAAATACAAAGGTGAGGGAGATCCAAATGCACATATCAAAGCTTACGCTACAGCCATTCGAGAGCTAATCCCATGTGATGCGGTTGTTGCTAAGATATTCCCAAAAACCTTAGAGGGCATTGCTCTCGATTGGTATTATAGAATACCTGAGGCTTCTATACGTTCATTCAAGCAACTCGTGTCTGAGTTCATCAAAGCCTTCGACATGAACAAACTATTAAGAACAGGAATCAGGGAGTTCTTACACATCAAACAAGAGCATAATGAATCTGTCGCCCATTTCATCCAAAGGTGGCGTACAGTCCTTTATTCCTCGGAAAGTGCTCCAAATATGGATCAAATGGAACTATGTGATTTATTCCTTCATTCGCTTAGCATAGAAGTGAAGGAAGAAGTCCGTAGTTCCCATTACAAACTTACGATGAGGTACTAGAGAGTGCTCTTCAAATAGATCAAGCAATAATTGATAGTGGTCGCAAAACATATGGAGCAAACGGGAGGTTAATCGTCCCCAATCAGAACACTACAACTTATCCTACTACCACAAACATCAATCAAGGACCTAAAATCCTTAACAAAAATCGGGGTGTGACAACAGATGGAGTAACCGACCAGCCCAAGAAGGTAAATGTTGTCAATACTCCATCACAAATAAACAATCAACGAAACAACAACTTTACCCCGACAATCAATACGGTGGATTTTAACCATCCACAACAACAACAACAACAACAATGGTGAAATCCCATGCAGGGCCAAGCCAAAATTCAACTAGGTATCAAAACCAGAATTCAAACCAAAGACAACAAACGCACAATTTTGATAGACAACGGTTTGATCAAAATTACGGACCACAATACACATCAAACCAACAAACTAGGAATTACAATCCTAACTCATATTGTGGTTTCCACAAAATTCGAGGCCATGACACTAGAACGTGCCATGACTACAATAAATTCATGCAACGCTTGCCAGATGAACAAAGACAACTTTTCATGGATATGTTCTTGGCAGATCCTACGCCACCAACGCCAAATACTTTTACAGGGGCAGTTTCCCCTCAAAATTCACCCCTCAAGATCTTCAATGATCCACTCCCAAATCACAATAACAACAGGCTAAATCCAACTAGGATGAACAAAGGTGTAATAATAGGAAACAATGATCATGAAGCCTCGACTTCGCTAAATCCATTAGTTGCGCCACAACTAGGAAGTCACCACGACCTAAGGTAGTCGGATTAGTGGAGTTAGACTCTGAATTACCCATCGAAGCTATAACAAGGACACGAGAGTATTTCTCTCAACCAAGTCCAAGCCACTTGCCAGAAATGGATAACATCCAACAAATCATAGCAAAGCCTGTGGGTGCTTATGATTTAATTAATGATCTAACAAAAACCTTCTCGCATATTTCGTTTCTCAACTTACTAAAGAGCTCTCTTGCCCACAAAGCTACTTTTTTGGAAGCATTAGGTTTAGGTCATCTAATTAACATCACTCCACCACCTAAAACACAGGTAAATCACATAGACTTTGATGTTCATCCTCCGGG
Organism: Taxus wallichiana var. yunnanensis; assembly: GCA_018340775.1. Classification (NCBI taxonomy): domain Eukaryota; kingdom Viridiplantae; phylum Streptophyta; class Pinopsida; order Cupressales; family Taxaceae; genus Taxus; species Taxus wallichiana. The sequence goes on along the minus strand of CM031243.1, from coordinate 520,929,827 downwards.
ACAAGCAGATAGGGACGTTGAGTTCATATTTGAGATAAACAAAATGCCCACGGATGCTGAGATCACAAGTCGAGGTGATCCGGCTTTACACTTGCAAGTATGGGTTTACAATAACTACGTAAAACATGCAATGGTTGACGATGGGGCGGTAGTTAACATAGTCCCCTTCTCCTTCCTTCAAAAGTTAGGGTATGGAGAAACCAATTGTTCTACAACTCGAAATACACTAAGGGGCTATGATAGTCTTAAAGCCACCTCTGTTGGAACGATAATATTACCAGTCACCTTAGGACCCAAAACCATTTTGACTGAGTTTTATATTATAGATCGGGAAACTAACTATAATATGATCCTCGGCCGACCATGGATACACCGCATGAAGGAAATCCCTTCTACACTATTTCAAGAAGTAAGGTTTTTACATTTAGGAAAAGTATTCGTGGCCAAAGGTGATCCAAAACCATTTGATGTACACCTAGCCGACTTAAAAAAGAGACCAGGCGTACACTCGGAGTTTGAACTCCCAACAAATCAACTTAATAAACCTACCGATGTAAAAACAAAAGAAAAATTGGTACCTACGACAGATCTTGAAACTGTGAGCATAGCCAAAACAACCTCAACCCCCAAAGATAAGACAAACACTATAGAAACAGTGTCATTAGGAACTACTGCAAAAATCATTGAGTTAATAGAACAAGATCTACCAATATTCTTACCATTTGATTCAGTAGGCATAGGATATTCCCTAGGTGTTGGTTCTTTTCCAGCAGAGGATCTCTGCATGGTGGAAGTAGAGTGCGCAAATGCAGCAAATACCCCAACATCTATACTCCCAGCTAAGTATTGGACTCTCCATTTTGATGGGGCTAGGTGCCGTTACGGGGTAGGGGCAGGTATAATTCTTACTTCACCTGAGGAGAAAGTCCTGCCATTTTCCTTTAAACTAAATTTTGAATGCACAAACAATGGTGCTGAGTACGAAGCCCTCCTCCTTGGCCTCACCTTAGCCAAGAGAATCGGAGTTGATAACATCAGAGTCTTAGGAGAATCACAATTAGTAACAAACCAAGTTTATGAAGTATATGAAACCAAAGCTGAACACTTGCAGCTTTACAAAAAATGTATTAGATTTAAGCAAGGCGTTCGACTTCATATCCATTGAAGCAATCCCGCGAGAGAAAAACCTTCTCACCGATTCAATAGCAACTTCAGCATCACATTTTACTCCAAGCAATGAGTTAGAAGATACCCATTTCACGGTATCCATTTGTGATGAACCATTGATAAAAACAACGACAAATCCCCTTTTAAAGGGAGGTGAATCTACCATCCTAGATCATGTCAATAATGATAGGGCTACTTTGGATTACTTAAATGCGTATGCGGCACTACATCTTTCCTATCATATGCTAGATTTGTCCTTAATTCCACATTCGTCTTCCTACTTCGGAAATCCCATGATGGATTCTCCCTCACAAATGGAACCTAGCATATACGCAGTAGAAAATGGGGATGATTTGGATTTACCTCCAGCACCGCCTGAGTTTGAAGAGGGTAACGCCTCTTTGATCGAAGAAACAATCGATGTTAACATCGAACGAAGATGAACCAAGAATATTGAAATTAGGGTCCTCGTTAACCGCAGAAGAGGTAGAAATACATACTCGGATCCTCAAAGAACATCAGAAGGCATTTGCATTTACTTATAAAGAGATGACAGGAGTCGCACCCCACATCGTGGTACACAACCTCGTCACTAAACCTGACGCAAAGCCAGTTAAACAAAAATCAAGACCCATGAAACCCAAGGTAGCTCTCATGGTAAAGGAGGAGGTAATAAAACTCCTCCAAGTAGGATTCATCAAACCAATCGACTACTCCCAATGGGTATCTAACATTGTGCCGGTTCTCAAGAAGAATGGAAAGATACGCATCTGCATAGATTTTTGAGACATCAACAAAGCATGTCCTAAGGACGACTTCCTATTACCATCAATTGATGTCATTGTTGATGCAACAGCTGGGTTTGAGCTTTTGTCTCTCATGGATGGATTCTCGGGATATAATAAAATTAAAATCTCTGAGCAAGATCAAGCTAAAACCACGTTTATAACTCCTTGGGGAACCTATTGCTACGCTGTTATGCCATTCGGACTCAAAAACGCTGGTGCTACATACCAGCGGGCTATGACTTATATATTTCACGATCTAATTCATAAAATCATGGAATCCTACGTAGATGACTTGTTGGCTAAGGCCAAGAAGCGTTGTGACCATCCAGAAGTACTCCGTGTCATTCTCTCACATCTGATAGAATACGGAGTCACGCTAAATCCAGAAAAATGCGTCTTTGGTGTAACGGGAGGGAAACTCCTAGGTTACATCATATCGTCGTGAGGCATAGATGTTGATCCAATCAAAATTTAGGCTGTCCTTGAAATGGTTCCACCTTCGGATGAATCCGGAATTAGGTCATTTCTCGGAAAACTGGGTACAATCCGAAGATTCATCCCGGACTTAAGCTTCACCATTCATCTAATCAACAATTTACTCAAGAAATATTTTAGCATTAATTGGACTGAAGACTTGCAATGAAGCGTTTGAAGCAGTTAAGCATTTCTTGTTGTCACCACCTACGCTAATGCCACCTAAGCTAGATCACCTGTTAATTTTATACTCACGAGCTACCAATGTCTCACTAGCTTGTATGTTGGCCCAAGAGGACGATGACAAGAGAGAACGTGCATTTATTTCATCAGCGAACACTGCTCGACTATGAAACACACTATACACAAGCGGAACGAGAATGTCTCGCCATAGTCTTTGCAACCAAATGCCTAAGACATTATATGTTAAATCAAGAAACAAGGGTCATGGTAAAAACAGATCATTTACGGACTTTCCTCACACAAGGGTCCTTGTCTAAAAAGGCTGGACATTTTATAACCTTAATGGGAGAATTCGAATTAACATTTGTAAATCAGAAGTCAGTTAAGGGACAAATCATTGCGGATTGGTTAGCTGATAACCCATTAGATGGAGGCAATCTAGTAGATCTAGATTTTCCAGATGAGTGCATATACTACATCGAAACCCGACCCTCTATCTCTGAGTGTCCCTGGTACGCTGATATCATTAATTATATCATGGACCATACGTATCCAGAAGGAGCTACGCCACAACAAAGAAGGCGGTTACGTATTATCATAGCAAAATACGTCATTATAGAGCAGGTGCTCTATCGAAAAGCATTCGATGGGATGCTCCTAAGATGTGTCGACACAGAAGAATCTAAGAAGATTCTCCATGAATCCCACAGTGGAATGTGTGGAGGCCACTTCGGTGGTCATGCCACCGCTTGAAAAATACATCGAATGGGCTATTTCTGGCCCACTCTAGAACATGATGCAATAGAGTTTGTACGCAGGTGTCATAAGTGCCAAGAATTCTCTCATGAGATCCACATGCCGGCACAAGCTCTGCAACCAATCACTACTCCATGGCCCTTTTCTACATGGGGCCTAGACTTAATAGGGAAATTCTCTCCTTCATCCACAGATGGCCATAATTTTATAATCACGGCCACTGAATATTTTACCAAGTGGGTAGAGGCTATGCCCCTTACTACTGTACCTGGTTCTGTAATCGCCAAATTCATTTTGAACCAAATCATTTGTAGGTACGGTATCCCGCAAATCATCATCTCCGATAATGGAACTTCTTTTAAGAATGAAGAGGTTCACGAACTATGCAATAAATTTAAGATAAGCCATCATACGGCTTCCTTGTATTACCCTCAAGCCAACGGACAGGCTAAAGTGACAAATAAAACACTGAAATCCATTCTCCTTAAAATGGTGAAAGAAAACAAACGATATTGGCATTTGAAGTTATATCCAGCCTTATGGGCCCACCAAACCTCAATAAGAACACCAACGGGAGCAACTCCTTTCTCGCTAGTATTCGGGGCGGAGGCAGTTCTCCCACTCGAGGTTGAAATACCTAGTCTCCGCATTTCATTACAAGGAATCCTGGATGAAGACGCTTATAGAGAAGCACGTCTTTCCCAACTAGAAATCCTAGATGAAACTAGGTTGATGTTTGAAACAATGCACATAGAATCTACGTTGACCGGATGTGCTTTGGCAAAGATAATAAGAAAGTCTACGAACGCGACATATACGAAGGTGATCTAGTTCTAAGGCTAGACAACCGGATTGACAAGAAGACCAGCGAAGGAAGAAAGTTTCGGCCCAAATGGTTGGGCCCATATCGAGTCATAAAGGACTATGGAAATGGTGCATACCTCCTATGTACGTTGAAGGTGAGGAATTTGGCGAAACAGTCAATTCCCTGCACCTCAAATGTTTCTACGCGTAAGTGGCTAGCACTACTTATATGACTATTTACATTGCATTTTCATATAGACTAGGATCATATTGTCCACTTGTTTTGTACACAAATTGTGATCAAGGAATCTATTCTCAAAGTAATTCATTACAAGCTCATGATGTTTTTGGCATAAACTATTCAATCATACTTCTCCATTTTCACGATATCGTCAAAATATCTCAAGATCATTTTATCAAATAAAGTTAGATAGGACGAAGTCTTAACGGTAACCATACCAAGATCTGCAAGTTTATTCTCACTTTTGGTTTCTTCCTAGGGTAGGTGTCTTGCCTATGGTCTGTTCTAGAAGCTTCATGGTGTCACATCTATCCCATATATATATATCTTTGGAAATAAGCACATACTGACATTTTACTCAAATAAACAAGTCAAATGTTGATCAAACAAAAAATTTTAATTTTACACATTTCCCTACCCCACCAACCTTCGGTGATAAGCTTGCGTCTCTTACTAGTGACGTAGGGTTGGGAAAGGATGGAAATGCCCTTACTCACCTACGTTTTGCCCATGGTGATAAACCCACGCTTCTTACTAGTAGCATGGGGCAAGGTGTAGGGGGTCCTCTTGACAAGCAAATACAAAAGGTCATACACAAACAATCCAAACTTTGAAACTTTTGAGTCAAAAACAAATGAATCAGATGTTCAAAATCCCAAGAGAGTTAAAATCCTAAAAACCTAGATTTTGTCTACTATGTGGCCATCTACGGGTCTAAGTCTGGATAAACTGCAAAGCAAGTTGCATCCAAAACTATGAATTCACTCGAGTAGATTGGACTTGTGGTGTTCTAATTTGGTTCCGCCAAACGCTTTGTCTGTCTTTCATCACTATCATTTCACTACACCTCATAACCTGTGCCCTTCCCAATTCTTGGTGATGAGCCCTCGCGTCTTACTAGTCGCGTGGAGTTGGGAGTAGGGGCAGGCTTATCTATTCATCATACTGATTTATTTTCATCACTTTGCCAAAACAAACATGAGGTATCGGAAAATTGCTTACAGAAACTAAGATTCAACATCACATTATATCTACATCATCATATATTAGCATCATGAAATACAAAAGGAAAGTAAAGCAGTTACATCATTTGTTCACCATTGCATACATTCTAAAAAGCATATAAACATACATCGCAGTATACATGAAGAAACTAGAAATGGAAAAGAAGCCATGAGTGCCAAGATTTGATCCAGAATGAATGCATATATATAAATAATCAATGTTTATATACAATGCCATCATGCACTAGGCATGGTCAAAACGCTCCAAGAGCCCATGATATACAAAAGAATATATAAAACAAAGTCAATGAGAGCCGAGTGGCTTCTCAATCCCTACGCGACCCCTCCGAAGGTGCGCGCCCTCGCCTGACTCCGGCTACGCCGGCGCTCTGAATGAATGGAGGGCTCGGGGTCCCGAGGGGCATCCACAGTCTCGCCACAAGAATGGCTCCTCATAAGGCGCTCAGCCGTCCTATAGCCCGCTAACTCTGTGCGGAGGGTCGACACCATCCTAGCCATGTGCCAGATAGGAGCGAAGACATCGCATGTCTGCCGCCGCCGAAGGCTCCCAAAGATCCACGTGCAAAGCTCCCCACGGGTCTTCTCCATAGGGATCATCAGGGTATCAGTACATACCCTACTGGATCAAGTCACGCCACTCATCAACAGTCTCTACAAACAAGGGGGAAAGCAAATTAGAAACCAAAAAGAAAAAAATTAAAAATACAAGATTACAACTATGGAGAGCCTACAAACAAATATTAAAGGAGAGACAGGGTAACTTACTCGGATCACCGGACCTCCAGGATAGGTCGGCCGGGCTGACTGCTGCCGCGGATGCTACTGCCGACTGAGGGGCTGCTCCTATGGCGGAGCAACGTATCACCCCGCAATGGACTCGTCCTCTCTGCCATGGCCCTGGGAGAGTGGCTCCTCTGAAACCAGAGTCACCCTCTCTGCGCTCTGCTTAGCCCTCTCTGCCTGCATAATGTCCTGAGTATCATGCCACTCAGGATCACTTGTCACCAATCTCCTCCTCTCGATCCTCCTCTATAAACTCCTCGAAATGGAGTCAATATCAATAGGGTCATCGCTGCTATGAGCAGGGACCCGCAGATTATCCAAAGAAAAGTACCCGAGGCGCACCGCTTCTCCCTCTAGCATGAACTATCCTCCTGGCTGCAATAGGAATGCCAGGAGTAACCACTATCCAACCTCGGCCTCTAGGCCCCCCTCTGGCCTCACGGACTGATCTGTAAACTGGTGCCACTGGGGGAAGCATACCCGTATATGGTAGGCCAAACTGCTGAGGAACTTGGCCAAAAGGGTGCACCTCCACTCGTCCCACTCGATCAATAAGCTGCCCTGTAGTGTGGCAGAAATCAAGGTAAGAGCCTCCACGCCCCATACGCCAGCCATAAGCTGGTACGGTGTCACCTCCATGTCTGCAGTAGTGAGGGAGGCAACTGGCTGATGAGGTGCTCTAAGCACCGACATGTCCATCCATCTGGCTGCCCTCACAGCCCCAGGATCTGCCACCTCCACACCCCTGCCATAAGGGATGAAATGCTCATACACCCAACTCATGACTAGAGTCGGGTGACTCAATGACTGTCCCTATAGACGGACCACCCTGTATAGATCATGGTAGGTGGTCCCAAGAATGTCTGCACCCCAAACATATATCCGACCATGCCCCTCTATCTACGTAATGATGGGGGCCCAACAATATAATAATGTGTCACCTCCCTTGTCCCCGATCAGTCTCGAGGCAAGGATCCCCATGATGGCCTGACGAAGTAAGGGGATAGGCAAAGAAGGAATGGATCGAACTCTCACCCCCTTCTTCGACCCCGTGGAGATAACTACATCTCCCATATATGCGGCCCATTGTGCAATCTGTGCCTGTGAGCCTGCTGTCTCTAAAGTGAGTCGCCTCCCGATGATCGGGACCCCCAGAATGCGGTAGACATCCTCCAATGTAATGGTCCACTCACCATAGACCCCTGGCAATCGGAAGGTGTTCCGATCTGCATCCCAGTATGAGAATAAGTCACAAAGGATGTGACTAGATGGTGCAACATGGGGCACGCGCGATATGCGCAATATGCCAGCCCTCTGAAGTGTGTCCTCCTCATCCTGTGAGAGGGCATCTAATACCCCAGGGCCGTCACACTCCCTCTCTCTACTCCATCTCTCTCACCCGCATCACCCAAAACACACAAAACGATTAGTATCCAAATAATCTCATGTAAACGCATAGAAATGCTAGAAGTACAAACATAATCTCAAGAAAGGGTCCTTTACATTACTGTTGTCAAAACCGCCGCCCGAGCAAGGGGCGGTTTGTAACAACCTTAAGCGGCGGTCGTGTAACCGCCGCCCGAACAGGCGACGGTCATGTAACCGCCGCCCGGCTAGGGTAGGCTTAGGTCCAAAACCCATGCGGCTTTTAAACTAAAAACACCTAAAAAGTGCAAAAATAGCCATTTAACTTAAAAATGGATCCTACCAAGTAGGTGCCCCCCTAGGTGGACCTTTTCACACTAGCATTCTCAAAAATGACCCCCATTACTAAGAATTTATCATTTCAAATTTTAGGGGTAAAAACACAAAATTGAAAAAAACCAACTGTGATCTCGCGGGTGGCCTTGGAGGCATGATCGCATCTCGCCGCAGACGCTTTCGACTCTACTCAAAAGAAACCGCCACCGTGGGTGCCCGAGCTCAAAATCAATCAAATCGACTCAGGGAATAGGAAAATGGGCCCACTTTCATATATAATCCACGATTCATTTTAAATACCTTTTCACAAGTTTGGAGCGCCGACGAGGTAAGTTCCTATCCCCGCACAAATGGTATGTTCTCTTTCCCTGTTATTTTAGTGTTTATTTTCCAAATTATTGTATCTATCTGCGCTTTGAGTCCTCTTTTCATTTTGCAGGTAGTGGGAAAGTTTGACGGCGTCATTACAACACATGGACGTATCGTATAGCTTTTAACCTCCCATTTCGAACCACCATACTCGGACCCACCGCTTTACGTCTTTTCATGGCTAAAATGCTTCTCCGAGGGGGCAATATGTACGTACCTAAAATCAGTAAGGTATTAGATCACCGAAAAACGTAACAAGTGCCCCAATGATGATACAGGTCTCCTCGCAAGGTGTTCGGGATTCTGAAGAACTCTCCGAGTGTGCGTTAACATCCCGCATGCCCCGCTTAGCCCCGCGTGCTTTATTTTCACCTTTTTCCCTCTTTTCTTAACCTTTTTCTCTTCACATTCTGAACCGCCGCCCTACTACTAGGGCGGTGGTCTCGTGACCACCACCCCGCTCGCTCGTAGCGGCGGTCCTTTACGCATTTTCTAGAAGGCTATTTTTACACGACTCACGTAAATTCAACGTTTTACCAGCTTTCTTTTACTGCCATGAGCTTGCATTTATGATTCTGGTTCCCTGGAATAGTGTTTTGCCATTGTTTATGGTTTAAAGAGTTCTATTTGGATTTTACCTTGGGTAAATGCAAATGCTATAAATAGATGGCTTGTGCTCAAGCAAATGGCCCCTCAAGTTTGCCTCTGATTTTCTCTTTGTAATAGATTTAGCTTTCGTTTTGCTTAGAGTTGATAGTTTAGTTCATTTCATGCTTGGTTAGCTTTGTATTGCAGCTAGTAAGCCACATACTCATCTTGTGCAAGTGTTGTCATTACTTCAGGCCCCTGATTCTTGCTCCAATCTTCTCATTTTCAGTAGATCGGTCTTTTAGTTTGCTTAGATTTCATAGCTTAGTTCACTACATGTTTATTTAGCATTGTTTTACTTGTTAGTAAGCCACATATCCATCTTGTGCAAGCATTGCAAGTTATTTTTCATCCAATCCATTGAAGTTGAATAGCTTAGGAAGCCATTAAAGTTATAGGTTTTTCTCCTCAAATAGAATAGTTTTAGGTTCGGACGTTCTATGTTGCATGACTCGCAATAGATCCCGCTAGGAATTGCATAGGCCAAGCTCGTACTCTTGCGCTATCCCTCTCCTATTCACGCCGTATTCGATCGTGTTCGAGCTGCCTTTATCCCAATATCTATTTCTATTGATGCTAGCATTACACGCTTTTCTAGATCCACGTGAACATGAAAGAACAAGGAGATCACACTGAGGGGACGAGATCGCATACACTATCGGATTTGCCACATGCTCAGAGAATCCAGGTTCTAGCTTTCAAAGTTATAGTTAGAATCATATCAAATAGAGTAGTTAATCATTTCATTTCAGTTAATTCTACTCTCGATATTGCCAGGGAAGCTATGGGGATTGATAGTTTCTGAGAAACTATGATTCATTCCTCACTTCTGAGGTAGGATCGAGGGTCTTACAAATAGATTAGGAAAGCTATTTTATTGTTTAGAATAGATCTACAAATTGCACAGACAAATAGCTACACTCAGCTATTTTGTTTGTTTTAAATTATTAGTTTAAGTTATCAATTCTAGATATCTTAATAGTTGCTTTCTTAAAATCTTAGTTCGTTAGAAAATACAAAAATAGAGAAATCATATATGTTGTAAATATATTGCAAATAGTTAATTTCCATTTTACTAAAAGTTCGTTTATATTATTGTTTTGTATGACAATCACGGGACCTAGGGAGCCCAGAGAATACGTATTCGAGCCAATCATGCCTCAGCCCAATCTCATCACAGCAATAACTGATATAGACCAAAATCTTAGGATTCAAGTCTTCCGAACAATGGTAAGTTTGCAACAAATCAACTTCTAATTGAACAGGTTAAACAGAGAAGACGATGAAGCACACACGTTTTGGTCAAATCAGCCAAATTATAGATTACCCTAGGCACCTATCCATATGACTGTAGGAGGATTAGAAAGAGAACAAACCTTTGGTTGTGATCCTTTGGTCCCACAGCCAGGTGCAAGAGATACTCTCACAGATATAGATACTAGCTTAAGGATCCAGGTTGCATGAACACCTATGAGATATTCTGAGAAAATCACACAGTTATTGAGTCTCAACATAGAGGCTGAGAAAGCATACGATTACTAGATACTAGGGATTAGGACTTGATTCCACGCATGACCATAGCAGGTCCACAAAAACCGCGAGTCTATGGTTGTGACCCACAAGTCCTGCAGCCTAACAAATCTGTAGGTGAATTAGACATAGATACTGGCCTACGCACACTAATATTCCAAACTACTCCATTACCACCTATCATCATTGAACAATTATCTTCACTAGACACAGCAGCTAACAGAGCTAGGGAATTCTGGACTAGGCCAGAGAATCGCCCATAGGATTAACTATATTCATCATCCATCTCATGACCCTGTCTGGAGAGATACACGAGACTATCCCGGGTCATTTCCCACGTATTCCACAACCAATAGACTGAATCACGCTAGAGCTCGATATTGATTGGAGCCTTCGAGCAATCATCCTTGCTGATCGATCTATCACACCAGTTCAGGTTAGAAGGGCCTTCTTTGCCTTAGATTCACAAATTCCACTAGTGCGTATTGAGGATATTAGATTGCCTAACTAAGTTGTCTGCATTCCATACATTTTCCATCCCCACTTTGGTCGCTGTCTCGCATGACCTCGAGAGGTTCTGCTACGCGAAAGAGTTACTTGTAGATTCTCACGCCGCTTATCACTTTTCCAACAGATACAATTCCCCCGCTCTATACTAGAGAAATAGATTGTTAGCATTTTCATTCCTAACCTCAATATTGAACTATCTTGTCAAATTCAAATGCATTGTCTTACACATTTTGAGGAATTCATTGAGAAGGGGACACAAATTGAAAAGGCTCTCATCATAAAAGGGTTAAACAAAACTCCTTCTAAGGATCAAACCAACAACAACAATCATTCTCAGGACAAATCCTAGTATATCAATCGAAACCATAATGTTGTCAACGATGGGGTCACCGACTCTCACAATGTACATAATGTTCAAAATAATAAAACAACACAAAGAAAAATTTAGATTAATAAGAGATGAATTAAAAATGATAGCACATGCATGGGAGTCCCACTAGAAATGCCATAATGTAGATCGTGGAACCTATAATAAAAGAGGAAAATCAAGTACAAAACAAATGTAAACCTTCCACTGTAAAACCCAAATTCACCTCAGATTAGATCTGATTGAAAGAGAAAAGTTTAGCGATGATCTTTATTAGATCTATTTGATTTGTAACCTTGTTTGGATTGTGGATGCTCCAAGATACTTTGAATGGAAGATAGATCAAGCTATGAGCATGAATATGACTAATTTTGATATTATATGAGCAACATAACAATATGAACAATTGATTTAATTCACCAAGAAATTACATAGAATAACAATATGAACTCTCAAGCTTGTTGGTGGATGATTTGCAAAGGAAAGACCATTGATTTATAGCTGAGGAAAGTGAATCCACAAGATAAGTTTAGATTGAGTTGATTTAGAGATAACTAAACATAACTGAGTTGTTTAGTTGAGTTTTCAAATTGATTGAGAGTTAGATTGATGTTCTAGATTTGCATGAATGAGTCATTGTTGAGTTGGTAAGAGGTTGCACATGTTTTTATTATTATTTCTATGTATTTTTTTATTCACCCAAAAAGTGTCGTGAATAGTTGACTTTTTGAAGAAGATGGATTGATTTTGGATTGCCATGACTTGGGAGATATCTTCAGTTAACTCAAATGCATGATTTGAGTTAACTTGAACACATATTTTTTATTATAATAATTATTTTTTCTTATTTAATTAATTATGATATGAGAATATTTAATTAATTTAAATATGAAAGTGGATATGTGGATTTATTTAATTAATTTGATATTAAATTAGCTAATAAAATTAGCTAAGGGAGGTGATAAGGTAAGGTGCAATAAAATTAATTAAATTAATTTTAGAGAGAGACAATGGTTATAATGTGATTATGAATGTTTATAATGTGTAATAGTTATTTTGGTGTTCATTTACCATGTCGTTTCATAGAGAAATGGTCTTGACTAGTAAAAAAACATGAATTTGAATCATGCTTTTAAATAAATATATTTATGTAGATACTATATGAACTTCTAAGTACAAGTTCAAATGTAGATATAAACAATAAGAATTTAAGAATCACTAATTATGACAAGCCCGTGGGACTTCCACACATTTTTTTAAATCATTTTTAGTTTGTTTCTTATTAATCTATCTCTGTCTTTGTGTTGTTTGAGATTTACTATTCAAATTTCAGGGTTTTTGGTGTAGAAATTTGAGAGAAATTCCAAAAAATACAGTCTTTTTACAATATTTCTCCATTTATGTCCATCAACATGTAACTTGCAATTGTTATATGTGATTTTAACTAGTTTATCACTACATGTGCTAGTGTCAAAGTGCGTGTGCTACCGTAGTCCTTGACGTGTTTATGTAACATTATATTTTTTCCATTCTTCTTGTGCATGCGCTTACATAGCTCTACATGCAAAGTAGTGTAGTAATTTTTCCTTTAGAAAATTCTTTGTTACACCAGTGCATCCACTTAAGAGTTATATCGTGAGCAAACACGCTGGCGCACCTACTTGAGTGCACTATCGTTAAATGTTACACTAACACACCTTATTGTATGTGCTAGTGTTATGTGTATTTTTCACTGTTAGGAAATAAGAGATAAAATATGCGAATAATCCCTTACAAAATCGCAACAGTAGAAACTAATATGCAGAAAATATTACAGATCTCAAATAAAAGTGTAGAATAAATAACACAACACAAAAGATAGTATTTAACGTGGTTCACCCAATTTGGGCTACGTCCACCAAGAATCACTTGCTCAGATTTTATTACAAGCCTCCACTCTCTCAATACAATACCTAGATCCATTTGGAGCTATGCTCAACAAACTCTATAGAATTCACACCCGAATTCAAAGCACATCTGCAATGCATTTTCTTGTATATGTATCATATGCATAAGACCATATAAATAGACAATTTCTTAAGCAGTTTGATACAAAACCATGGGTATCAAAACCGTGGGTATCAAAACAATGGGTACCGAAAAACCATGGGCCCAAAAACAACCCATAACAGTTACCCATTACCCATGGGTTAATAAACCACCCATGAAAATTTTCTTTGGGGGATTCACCCCCGAACCCCCCTAACCCGCTCACTGGCAAGTGGGACCGTCGTAAAAATACCCGAGTGTAACACATAGAAGGTGTACCACACTCTAACATGAAAATACGCTCCACAAACATAACAATCTCCCACTTGGAGACTGATTTCCACTGAACAAGATTCTCAACCCTTCACTATCATCTCGCGAAGGCCAACCAAAGCTGAACATAGCTTTAGTTTATCCTCAGACCACCTTGGTTATCATGTCTGCAGGATTCTGACTGGTATGAATCTTCTCCAACTTCAACTTATCTTCCTCCAAAGTTGTCCTGATGAAGTGATATCTCAACTATATATGCTTCGTCCTGGAGTGGAAAGCAGAGTTCTTAGCTAGGTGTATAACACTCTGACTATCACTATGCAACTTACATTCCTCCTGCTTATGCCCCAAATCCTCAAGAAATTGTTGTAACCAAATCATCTCTTTGCTTGCCTCTGTGGCAGCAACATACTCAGCCTCCGTGGTTGACAAAGCCACCAGCTTCTGTAGTCGTGAAATCTAGCTTACTATTGTCCCACCTATAGTGTAAATATAACTTGTCATGCTCCTCCTGTTGTCTACATCTCTAGCCATGTCTGAATCTACATAACCACGTAAAGTGGTGTCTGATCCACTGTAGCATAAAATTGTCCCCATGGTCCCTCTCAAATACCAAAGGATCCACTTTACTGCTTGCCAATGCTCTTTACCTGGATCACTCATAAATCTACTCACAGCTCCTACTACATGGGCAATATCAGGCCTAGTGCATACCATAGCATACATCAAACTGCCAACCGCTGATGAGTAAGGTACCTTGGACATATGGTTTCTTTCCTGCTCTGTCTTGGGACACTGCTCCTTTGATAACTTAAAATGGCCTACCAAAGGAGTCCCAACCGGTTTAGCATCCTGCATGTTAAACCTATCCAATACCTTCTTAATGTACTCTTCCTGAGATAAAGTCAGCTTCCATTCCTTCCTATCCCAAGTTATCCTCATACCAAGGATTTGTCTGCAGCCCCAAATCCTTCATATCAAAGGATTCACTTAGCTGTTTCTTGAGTACTTTTATTTCTTGCATGTTTTTACCTGCAACCAACATGTCATCAATATACAAACACAGGCTAATATAACTTCCATCCTCAAATTTCTTTGTATACACACAATGGTTAGAATGACATCTAATATAACCTTGCTCCATCATGAATCTATCAAAATTATTATACCATTGACGTGGAGCAGCCATACAAGCTCTTCTTCAATTTACACACCATCTCCTCTTTACCTTTGACCTCATAGCCCTCTGGTTGCTGCATATATAGTTCCTCCTCCAAATCACCATGGAGAAATGCAGTCTTTACATCTAACTATTCTAAGTGCAAGTCTTCTACTGCCACTATTCCAAGAATAGTTCTAATAGAAGTCATTTTTACTACAAAAGAAAAGATCTCATAAAAATCTATACCTTATTTCTGTGTAAACCCCTTGACCACCAACCAAGCCTTATATATTTTCTTTCCTCCTTCTTTGTCTTTAACTCTATACACCCACTTGTTCTACAATGCTCTTTACCTTTCGGTAGCTTCACCAAATCCCAAGTCTGGTTCTCCATGAGAGACTTATGCTCCTCATCCATGGCTTGCTCCCACTTCTTACTGACATCTACTTGCATTGCTTCATCAAATCTCTCTGGATCTCCACTATCAGTGAGTAATAAATAATAAAGAGAAGGAGAAAAATGTTCAGGTTCTTTTCTTACCCTAGAAGACCTCCTCACTGTAGGAGTTTGGGGTTCTTGTTGAGTCGGTTCCTGAACTGATTCATGGGTCACTATCCCATCCGGAAGATCCTCTACCACTGCATATTCTTTCTTGGATTCTTCCTTGTTTTCCTACAACTGTTGCTTATACATGACTTTCTCATTAAAGACCACATCCCTAGACCAAATGATTTTCTTGTCCTTAATACTCCAACATTTAAATCCAAATTCATCACCACCATAACCAATGAAAGTACATTTTTCTGATTTAGCCTCTAGCTTGGTCCTATCATCCTTGTCTATATGAAAAAACACCTCACATCCAAAGACTCTAAGAAATGAATAATCAACTTTATTACCATACCAAGCCTCCTTAGGTATGCGTCCATCCAAGGCACTTGAGGGTCCTTTATTTATCCAAAGATACAGCTTGTGCTCATTGCTTCTACCCAAAAAGAAAGAGGTAGTCCTACATGTAACCTCATGCTCCTAGCACGTTCCATTATTATTCTGTTCATCCTTTTTGATACCCCATTCTGCTGCGGAGTTCCTGGAACCGTCTTTTTCCTGCGGATTCCATTCTTAGAACAAAGAATCATTAAATTCATTGCTACAATATTCCCTCCATTATCCGACTGAGACATTTTAGCTTAAAACATTTTTCATTCTCTACCAAGGCTTTCCATTTAACAAAAGTTTCAAATACATCAAATTTGTTTCTAATACAATAAACCCAAAATTTCCTTGTTGCATCATCAATAAAAGTAACATAATAACTTGAACCCCCAAGAGATGATACCTGAGCCGGCCCCCACACATCAAAATGTACCAGCTCTAACTTACTCTCTTTCTTCGTAGGTCCAACCTTGAGAAACCTTACTCAATTTTGGTTCCCATATATGCAGTTCTCACAGAAATCCAAACATGTTTTTGTATATCCAAAAAATTCTTCTTTATGATGTCCATGCCCTTATGGCTCATATGACCGAGCCTATAGTGCCTTAATGTTGTATCTGCATCTAAAGCCACAAGATTACAATCATTAGTACTATCAATGATAAATACAAGGTTCCAACCTTCTTACCTCTACCACAAGAGCACCCTTGTAACCTTCCAAGAGTCACCAGAATATCACAGTACAACCATCACTTCCCAATTGCCCCACCGATATCAAATTTCTCCTTAATGTAGGCACATGTCTAACATCCTTCAATAGCCATGTATTTCCATTCTACATCTTAACCTAATAGAACCTTTTCCAACTATACTTTGCAGGCTCATCATCACCAAGAAAACATGCCCAAAATCCCTTGAACATAATCAAAAAATAATGCCTATGTGGAGTAGCATGAAAAGAAGCCCCCGAATCTAAAACCCAAGATTCAATAATATTATGCAAAGAAAGAATCAAAGCATCCTGACATACATTACCCAATGCCACATTTGCCTCCTTGTTTTCTTCCTATTGTTGTTTCTTCTTCCCGAAGCTCCCAATAGTCCTTTCTTTGCATGCCCAAACTTTCCATGAGCCCAACATTTTTGGTCCAAAAATCTTTCATTTGGGTAGATCTATGGATAGACGAGCCAACAGCAAGGTGGCATAGCCCTCTTTGAGTCAAAGAAAGCGAAACTAGTTTATTGCTATTCTACCAGTAGGAATATGTGCAAGTCTCACAATATTCTACCTTCGGGGGTTTGGGATCTCATCCCAGTATGGGGTGTTTCCGACTGTGAAAAGAAAGGAATGAAGGAAAAGATGAAGATAGGGTAGATCCGAAGGGAGAAAAGAAATGAATTCCAAAGCAGAAAGATCAGAAGGTCTATGTTTTGGGATTGGTAATAAGTGGAGCCAAACCTACTTGCATAAACGAACAAAGCAATACTGATGAACAAATGACAAAAAGTAGAGGTAGATTCAATAGAATAAACATATAGATCTAACATAAGAAAGTTCTGATGTATAACAGAGGTATTCAGCACAAAGTCTCAATATTGTATTAATATTTTCTTCTGTTACAAAAGTACAAAGCCTTTTCTCCTTACTTCTATTTTTCATCTAAAAAGTGTCCACTCCTTGAATACAACAAGTATTCAAGTATATATAGAAGAAGGAGAAGAGAGAAGGCAAAAGGAAACCAACAACTAATTACAAAATATCTAAAAGTCAATTTTTGACTTTGGGCAACTTGATGGATGACAACATCCCATGGTGCAACATGGATGATGTCATCATTTGTGCCAACATACTCTTAGATATTTACAAAAAGAAAACCAAGAGGAAGAAAGCTATTCATCATCGTCCCACGGCTAAAAGGGGGTATCTTGCTTCTGCTATTGTTCGGGAGAGGTAATATGGAACTGGGTTCGATATTCCATGAATTTACTGACCATCAGCTGAAGTTGATCCTGGGCAGGACCCTTGGTATGATTGCCGATGACCTCGCAAGTCTCCCATTCATCTCTGAGTTTTTCAGGGAGCTTGAAATATTCATTACCTGCCTCCATTAGGTACCCCACAAAATCACGGCAGCCCAGAAGATTATTGATGCATTCCATGTCAAAAGTGACTTCTAGCCCTAGCCCTTGCGAGATGATCTCCTTGAAGATCCGAATAGTTTCATCTACCTTCCTCAAGGTGAAAGAAGGAGTGAGCAAGCCCGAGACATTCTTAGAAAATTTTCTCCATTTGATGCATCACATCCAAGGCTTCCTCCTTGACCTTGTCTATCTTCTCCAAGATGAATTCCATCTGATCGACCCGGTAGTCCAACGCAATAAGGATTTTGCTGGGTACCCTGGGGTGATCGAAAATGCCAAATTTTACCAAATCATCGACTGAGTAGTCGAGCATTTTTTGGAACATCTCGTGTTACAACCTAGCATGGTCCAACTCTTCAGAGATAGGTCCTGTAATCACCTGGAGTTCCTTGTTTGCCCGACCAATGTTCTGATATAACTCGGTGAACTTGACAATTACTTCCTCGTTGTCTTTGAGGATCTGGTCTCTCCAGGCAGATACTGCCATACCTTGTTCACCAATTTTGGCGTATTCGTTTATCTTATCCTGACTTAGGACCTTAGGAGTTTCGGTGGCAGTTGTAGGAGGTGCACTGCCCATTTTCTATAGGGCATGGAGAAGATGCTTGTTTTTCTCTTTAATAGCCTCTTCTCTTCCTTTGCTTCTTGGAGCTTCTTGCAAAGGGCATCCACCGCAGATAGGGCCTCTCCTTGAAGGCTTTCAAATGATGTTCCCATCAGTGACCTACGCCACTATGTAATCAATCGAGGGAGGACAGATCCTTTTTATCCTTTCAAGGATCAGGATATGCGATCTCCATTACCCTTTCTCCCGATGCACTCTGAGAGAAGCGGGTTATAGGATTTTTCTTCTTATCCCCTTTTCTGGGATGACAGAGAAGTCCATTGGTGCTATGGGGACTTTCCTCTTCTACCGCTCGAGATCTTTGGGAGATCCATGTTGGACTTAAGGGAGCGGGGCTCGAGGTGGAAGAGGAAGAAGCTACAAGGTGGAGGAGGGAAAATGCATAGAGACACTTGGTGGTGGCATCAAGAGGGATGCCGAGAAAGTGCTCACGAAGGAAGAGACACTGCAGTGAGGTAGTCGTGGGAATGGAAGGGAGTTGAGAGATGAGAGAAGAAATGGTGGGGGACAGCTCCGTGAGAGAAGAGAAGATGGAGGATGAGGAAGGGGGAATAGTAGAAGATGGGGGAGAGGATACGACCAAAGGAATGGTCGCTTGAGTCACATGAGGAGGGGGAGAAAGGACGGTGGGGACCTCCACGGTTGTAGCAGTGGCAACATCCTAAGTGGATGTGCCCATTAGAACACTCTCTGCCACTTCTTTCTCTGGGGATGCTAGAGTTACAACCTGTTCCTGTGCGGTGGAGGGAGGAATTTAGGAGATTCTTCTTGAGTGGAGCTCGATTCTCCCTCTTTATCCTTGCCTTTTCCCTTTGGTAGATGTTTTGGCCTGACAGTGTGTTACCCAAAGGGGACGTAGTGAAATCTACTCCGAGGTAGATAAGGCCATTCATTCTACACCAATGTTCTGTTCACCACAATGTTTCCTTGACCCTCTCCTCAATGGTCTAAGGTGCTTTTGTCCTGTCAATTATAGCAAACGACCAGTTGTCCCCATCCGTGTCTAGATAAACCTGATCAAGTTCTTGATCAGTTGTTTGATAACCTTTTAGAACAATGGCCACGCCATATTGAATAATCTCTACCAAGGCCAGGCGAGAGTGATCCTTCCTTCTGAGTTCGACCTCATGATATAGGTCGATGTAGATATCCTCGATCTGTGGAACATGGATCGGATCGAGTTTTGCCTTAGGGAGGAAATTTCTTGGATCGAAGGTGGGCCTTGCACGGGAAATTGTGCTTTAGATTGAGTAGTTCTAGCTCTGCAAACATTTCCCAGGATTTGTTGTGGGAAATGTAGGTGTACCTGCCCACTGTAAGGGGGAAAGGGGTTCCACCCTTCTTCCTTTTCAGACACTTCTCATGGTATGTTATGAGCTGTCTGGACAGCTCCAACAGGATCAGCTTAGGGCCAGCATACCTTGGAAATTTGGTGGGCTCCCCCAAGAAGTTGGCTGCTCTGAGATAGGTGAAGGTGGGGAATTGGGTAAACAATGCTCCCCACTTCTCAGTTGCTGTGACTATGCTCTTGGTTGTCCAACCATGAGTCATATTTGGCCTCAAAAGGTAGATGATGCCATAAAAGAAAGCATCATTGATCTTGGTAAACTGTGAGATGCTATTTTCCAGCTTCAGCTCTGGGTAGTATTTGTATATCTTCACCTGAGGCCAAACTCCACATCGGCTCAGTGCTGGATAATCCCTCTTTGAGGCTACAACGTAGAGTACGTAGGAGTACATGTAGAACCTCCCCGTTGTGGTGAGTTGTTGGAGCTACTATGAGATGGTGCTTATGATCTCCGCCCACTCAAAGCGCTGATCAGGAACATTCTTATTCATGGTTTCTAAGTACCTGAGCATCCATTTATGAAAGTAATGGGCATCAGAAATCCCAAAAACTCTACTTAGGAACGTGATGGTATCGCTCGCCCTCGTAGAAGTCACTGCGGTGAATAACCTGTGGCCACCTAGTTATCACCTTCTTATTCTTTAAGTACACTTCATTCATCAGCTGCATGCATTTGTCTTTATCCTCCCACGCCTTGATGTAGTCTTCTTGGCTTACAGCCACAAAATGTCAGTGGTGGGGAATGCCTAGCATGATCTCGAAGTGCCGGAAATGAGGTTGATTATGACCTCACCCTTTTCATTTTCGACACACCTTGTGTCTTTGTTGTAACAATGGGCCACCACCATCATAAACTCATTATTTACCGCACTGACGGGATTCCCCTAGCAAAATGTAGACCACTACCCACTAGTTTGTCCATCTAAGGACTTCCTATGACCCTCCTGGTTTTGGCCTAGAAATCTTCCATGTCGATGTGACCAAGTTCGAATCTCTAATATCTAGGTCACATTCTAGCCTGGGACTCGCATTCTGACCCTTTGATACTTGTATTTCATCTCTTCCTCTGTAAGCTTAGCCTTACCCTTTGACTTGGTTGGCCTTTTGCTTGATGTAGACATATGTGGATCTGAGTTCAGTTGTTGATCTGCAAGAAGGAGTGAAGTCCAATGCAAAAGAGCCATGTTAGTCAGATCTTCCATTAAAGCATCACAGAATGAGGAGTTAGCAATTTTAAGGCTTCTGGGCGCAGGCGTAGGTACACTGTAGGCTGCAGGGTTAATAGTATGGTGCACTGAAGCAGAGTGTTACAAGGAATAAATCAGCACCAAAGGGCGCAGGGCACAAGGATTTTGCATATAACATCATTGTTATTGTAGACAGGGGTGTGCCTGCGCCATTATATGCGGTTTTATACTGGGCGCAAATAATTTTGGTGTTGCATGGGAGTAGGATGTGCCAATGGCGCAGTAATTTACATGTAACATGGAATTTTGGTGCGCCGAAGGGTGCAAGATTAATGCGTGTAGCACTAACTTTATGTGTGCAAAAGGGGGCTTTGGCACAGACAGAAATTATTGCATAACACTTATGTTGTTGTAAGCGGGATTGCGCAGCCAGGTTTATGATTTACTTGGTTTATGCATGGCGCAGCGATTTTGTGTGCTGTAATCAAGGTCAAGTGCCCTTGGCGCGATTGTGTTTTTTGTAACAAGGGTGGCAATTGCGCCCAGAGAGAAATGCGGCTCAGAACCAACTTTTAGGTTTTCTCTCCTTTCTTGATGGGTTTAAATGGCGAAGGGGGCATAGCAAAGAGATCTAAGTTCACTTTTGAGACAGAGCCCTCTTGGCCAGCAGATCTAGAAAGAGGGTGAAAATGGCTTGGGAGGGAAGATTTGCAAGAATGGAAGGAGGGGTTTATGGTTTCTCAGATCCATATCACCAAACCTCACAAACAACCAACAAAAAAAAAACACAAGAGAAATAAGGACCACTTACCCGGAATATATAGAATGAGAGGAACAAAGCGGGGTCCACGAACGCGACACGAGGATGACAGTGGCTGGCTGATTGCAAGAGGAATAAAGTTTTTTATGTGTTTTTGATTGTGAAAGTGACAGGGTGGATGCACCTATATATAGCCAAAAGCACAATAAATGTGCCAACCACTTTTTAAAGAGGTGCACCAAAACGCGTGTCGACATGGAAAACCTTGCACCCTTCGCGGATATGTTTTTGTCAACATGGAATTATTTGCGCCTTTGGCACAAATTTAGTACTATCAACACTGGATTTCGAGCGCCTTGGCACACCAAAACATGGCGCAACATTTTTTTGTTGACAGAAGGCACATGCGCCTTGGCAGCAAGAAAAAGGCGCATCACGGAAGGCGCAACAATTGATGTGTCAACACTTCAAAGGGTGCGCCAAAGGAAATAAAGGGGGCGCAGATTTAGTCTGTGTTGCATAGGTAAAATGTGCACCCATCCAAAAAGACTTAAAAGACTAAGTTCGAAAACCAGATTTCCCGGAAGGGATTTTACAACATTCCGAATGCTGAGGGACCCCGATGAGAAACCAAAACAAAAGTTTGGTATGGTTACCTGTAAAATTTCCCTTGTCAATTTTACAGATAACAACTGCTCTTTCTGGGGTACTTTGAGCGAAGCTCAAGGGTAGAGAACCCCGTGATCAACATGTGCCTATCCATTTTTCTTCGTAGTCGAAAACAAGGGTGATGACGAAAGCAAACACACGACGAAAAAAAAAACACAACATAAAGCAAATCAGACAAAGAAGAGAGCAAGCTCTACTTCTTGAATATTTTGAGATTTGCCCGCTATAGGCAAGCGGAGATCAATTTCATCTGGATACGAGAGATAGAAGCTATTCTCTCCATTTAGCTGCTTGATCTTGAAAGGCCCTCTCCATAGAGAATCAAATTTCCCGTGCATTCCCTTCGGTTCTCTTCATTTGTCCCACAAAAGGATGAGATCTCCCACCTGGAAATCTCTTTGCTTAGATTTTTTATCGAATAGTCTCTTGACTTGATTCTGATGTTCGGTGATCCTGTCGACCACTCTTACTCTTTTTTCTTTGAGCTCTACTAGATACATGATCCTCTTTTCAAGAGAATTTTGAAAAGTCTCATCTTTAATCACTTGTGCCAAGCACAGAGCAGGAAGTTTTGTAGAAATGGGAAGCTCGGCGTCGATTCCATATAACACTTGAAAAGGTGACATGCTGTCCTCTTGGGAGTAATACGGTCCACCCATAAAGCGTCATACAATGACTTGTGCCACATTCCGTTGACTCTCATCAACTAGCTTCCGTATGATGGTCACTAATTTTTTATTACTGGATTTTGCCTGACCATTTCCTTGGGGGTAATAATCCGAGGTATGGGCCAAGATTATCCCGTGTTCATAGCAAAAACCAACAACTTCTCGTGAGGAGAATTTGGAAGCATTATCAGCAACGATTTTGTGTGGAACGCCAAATCTCACGATGATATTCTCTTTGATGAAATTGTAAACAACTTCAGAGGTGGCATTCTTGACAGAATGGCCTCCACCCATTTGGTGAAGTAATCATTGTTGTCAGGACATAACTATGTCTGGCACTTGATTGGGGATGGAGTGCTCCGATAAAGTCAATTCCCCACTACCTGAATGGTTCATCAATAACGACCGGCCTGAGGGGAAAAGTAGCCAATTTTGGTTTGCCGACAAATTGTTGGCAGAGCTCACATTTTTCTACCTGGTGGTCAGTATCCTCAAACAAATACGTTGACATGGCCAGTACTGTCACGGATGATCTTGTGTGCCGTCACGGAAGAGGAGAAATGACCACCACAGATGAATCATGAAAATTCTCAAGTATCTTTATCTGTTGTGGCTTGTCAACACATCACAAGAAGATGCCATCTATTCTATGTTTGTATAAACAGTCATCCCAGATGACATATATAGCTACTCTAAGCTTTATAGTACGCTTCTCCTTTGAAGTCAGATGAGCTGGGCACTCACCGTAAGTGAGAAAGAAAGTGATATCAAAAAACCATTCGTCGCTAGTCGCGACAAATAGAACCATGGGTAGAGAATCGGCTTTCTCCAGCTGGCTTTGTGCTCCATTGGTGCAATCATCCTTTTCCTCAGGGTCTTCTGAATCTCGGTTTTCAGCCATGAGCTGACATAGGCCCTTGCCTCTTACTAGCTTGGTTGGTTTTATATCTAGATCATACTCTTGAACCTTTGCAATCCAATTTCCTCGCAAACTCCCTAACTCTTGTTGAGTTAAGATTGACTTGACTGTCGTGTCAGGAACCAGAACCACTGTATGAGAATTTAGAATATAATACCTGAAGTTCTTGATGGCTTTGACAACGGCGAAGGCATGCTTTTCCAACTGAGACATTTTTAATTCATGAGGCTTGAGGGGAGAGCTCATGAATGCAATTGGGGATTCAACACCTTCAGAATTATTTTGCATTAGGATGGCCGATACAGTATGCTTAGATGCATAGCTATACATGATAAAATCCTTGGAGAAATTGGGACATACCAGGACTGGTGCATGAGCGATGAAGGCTTTTATATCCTTGAATGACGCCTTTCCTTCTTTGCTCCACTGGAAAGTTGGTGACCCTTTCATCATGTTTGATATGTGGCGAGTCTTTTCAGCAAAGTCGGGAACAAAGCGCCTGAGAAAGTTCACTTTTCTGAAGAAAGAGTGAACACCGGTCTTGCTTGTGGGTAAAGTAAGGCTCTGAATAGCCCTAACCCTTTCGGTATCTATCTTCATCCCTTCTTTACTGACCACGTGCCCCAGCAATTTTCCTTCTGTGACCCCGAAAATAGACTTTTTTGGATTTAGGGAGATCCCGTGCTCTCGGCATCTAGTCAATACTTGTTCCAAATGATCACAATGATCATTTCGTTGTTTAGAGAACATAGTTAAGTCATCCAAGTAGACTACGATGACCTTCCCCATCATACCTTTGAACGCGAAGTCCATCGCCCACTGGAAAGTGGTGCCAGCGTTGGTCAAACCAAAAGGCATCCTGCTATAGGCAAATGTGCCCCAGGGGGTAGTAAATGTTGTTTTGAATTGGTCTCCAGGTGAGACTTCAATCTAATTATAGCCCGAAAAACCATCAAGCATGGACAACATTTCCAAACCAGTTACTGCCTACAGAACCTGATCCATTATGGGAAGTGGGTAGTTATCCTTCAAGGACACTTGATTTAAGTTACGAAAATCCACACATATGTGTATCTCACCATTTTTCTTGCGTACTGGCACAATGTTCATGACCTAGGTACTGTGATGGATAGGAAAAATGATCCTTGCATCCAGCATCTTCTGTATTTCAGCCTGGATGGTACCTGAGATCTTGGGATTATAGTGCCTCTATTTCTGGTGAAAGGGTTTGACACCTTCTTTCAACGGGATGTCATGCTGGACGTCTTTTGGCTTGAAAGACTTTAGATTGGCATAAGACCATGCCAATACATCTATGTATTTCTTCAGCAATTTGACAAACTTCCACTTTTCTTCAGGTGTGCAACATTTCCCGATGTTCATAAACCGTAGGTGTTCCATGGTACCTAGATTGACCGGTTCGGTCTGGAGAGGAGTTAGGATTATCTTGCCTTTTCTTCTTGATAAAACGATCATGTTCTGCTTTAACAAATGTTCTAGAGAAACCAACTTTTAGAATTTTATTTCCTTTGAATCGACATATGCCATCGCCTTTTTGATCCCTCGTCTCGATACGTAACCAATTCATGACATGTAGAAGTAGATCCTTCAAAATGAAGCTCAATGAAATTTTCCACCTTTTCCAGGAAGGCAATAAGTTGATTGTCGTCATTGAATACCTTGCAAAGGCCGAGAGTTGTTTGGCACACTTGGGCGGAAAACTACCTCAATGGTATATGTGTCTGTTTTCAAACCTGGGTGAGGGAGCATGAGGGATGCTGAGATGGCTAATGAGTCACCATATCGCTTACGAAGCTCTTGGGATGGCTTTTATTGAAAAAACGTCAAACTCCTCAATGTTGTGCCATCAAACCGCAAATATCCATATCTTGTTAAGATCCTCTTCTCGACGGGAACGCCCATTCTCGTCGACTCAAGAGACAAGAAGTAATTCCCGTCCCCGATGATTTGAAGAGAATTTGGGCTTTGGGGTCGTCAGAATTGGTAACCAAGTATTTCTTTTGAGATTCTGGCTCTAGCGTTTGCATTATGCCTTTGACGAGGATTCTAGCCTTAGACCAGTCCATATGAATCTCTCCACCAACTTCACTGCAAAAACTCCTTCCTAGTAGAATTCCATATGCTACTGGAATATCGGCAACGAGGACAGTCATCTTTACTCTTTTCTCTGGGAATGCCGCAAATGCAAACTGCACGTCTTTGATTTGACCGATCAACGGAACCTGCTTGGTTTCTAAGGAATAACACCTACCAAAAGGCTTGGTAAGGGTGAGGCCCAGAGCATGGGCGACCTTTGCCAACATGACGTTATCGAAGCCCCAGAATCTATAATGCAGTTGCTTAGTTTGCGGCCATTGATTAGGAGGGAGAGATAGAAAGGTTCTATTTTTCCTGATGCAGAAGTCGAGAAACATTTATGTGAGATGCAGGAGGAGTAGAAAGGATTCCTTTTGGGGAAACCTGAGTAGTTATGACAGCTTGGCTTTGGATGTATTTGGTCAACTCATAAGTTGCTCGGGGTTAGATCAAAGATATTTAGCTTCAGACATTTCGATCTTAGTATTTTTAGCATGATCAATTATGTCAAACATAGCCAAGGGTTGCGTTGATGAAGGAATGAGTCCCTCATTTCGCGATGGTAGGGTAGGATTACTGGTCTTGATAGGAATATGAGAGGGCTGATTCAGAGGGGAGATAGGGGAAAAATATTTCTTTGAAAAAGACTTAATAACAGGTTGAGCAGGAAGGGGACTACCTCTTTTAGCGATGGTTAGAGGCGTGTTTGACACGGCCTTCTCTTTCTGCATCTTGGTAGCAACTTCTACTTCTTTTCCTTGCGAGCGGGTGAAAATAACATATGATTTCCCGCTTGCATACCCTTGGGTACCCTCTTCTTCATTAGATTCCTCATCAAATTCCATATACACGATAGCAGTAGTCGCCACCGGTTTCACCGACATTTTGATCATCTTCACCTGGCAATGAAAATTCTTCATAATTTTACTCCTCTTCTTCGATTTCAGCTAAAGCATTAATCGGAGGGGCTTCAAGCACCAAACGTAGAGTAGCTACAGTAGGCGTGGCCTTTGAGGAGTGTTATTGGAAGTGAAATTTTTCCGTGGGATATCTCGGTATGAAGTGCTAGGAGAAGCCTGAGCTAGCTGCTTCTTTAATGCGAGCAAGTCATTTGCCATCTTTTGAAATACCGGATCAGATGAAGTGGCGGAGAAGGAGTTGAAACTTTTGGCTTGGATGGCTCTCGCTTTAATTACCAGATATTAGCAAGTTATCTTCAATTCGAATGGCAGCAGACTTGCAGGCGAGAACCAAAGTAGCGACCTGTTCTTGTAAGAGTAATAAACTTACTTTCGAGCTCATGGCATTGACGAAGAAACACTTCTGATTTTCCGGCGTTGGCAAAGATGGCAAGCGAAACCCGATTAATTAGTGAATTGAAACGGGCGATGAAATCACGCATGGTTTCATTGACCTCCTTCTTCAGGTGAGTGATCTTGGATAGTAACGCGAATGCGTCCTCTGAAGGCTTATACCTTTCTTCAAATGTAGTCCGTAAGGTGGCCCAACTAGTAATAGATCCGGCCGGCAAATGCTGAAACCATTCCGCTGCAGGTCCTTGCAAGGTCTCTAGAAAGAGGCGAACTGACACATCTTCATGGGTCACATCCAAGATACTGCATGACATGATGAATGCGGATATGTGTGAATCCATGCTTTGGTTTCCGTGAGGGAGTGTATGAACAAGATGTGGCAAAGCGAGAGGGCCCATATCATTTCCCCATGGTACCACCATTCAACAGCTAGAAAAAGGACGCTTGAAGCCGGCTAGCACGGCCCCACCGAGTAGCAAAGCACTGCAAAGAGATGAGGATGTTCCTTGTGAGAAATGCTTCCTTTGTGGAGGTGAGACACTTCTGGATGACCGGCTAGCTGAACTTAGCGATGAGAAGCGTGCGGTGTAACACTGAAGTTGTGCCTTTGAAGTAGATCAAAAGTAGGATCGATTACTCCATGAGCTCTTCTGCTACGAGTAAATGGTTCACCCGCCAGTGTACCCTCCAGATCTGCAATATTTTGGAGCAAATTAAAAAACTCTTTTTGGTTGTACTTGCTGATTTTCTGAAAAAATCAGCAGCATGTACCTTTTCTAAATATTTAATTTTATCCCCTTTTTTGAAAACCGATTGTGGTTTAATGACAAAGATTAGTGAGGATAAAATGATGGCCAACTTAGTAAGCTGATTTTCAAATCTTAGAGTTGAATTTTGCAAGGGTTTGAAATTTTTGTGTAAACAGTAATTTCAGATCTACGGAAAAATACAAGTTTTTGTAAAAACTCAGTGAACTAAAGATCTCTAACTAGTCCCGATCTATGGATCCTTGAAGAAAATTTTCAGTTTGGATCACTTTTGCAAAAAAATTAGATTTTGAACAAAAAGTTAAAATTTGCAAACAGGTAGTGATTTTTCTGATTTTTATTGATTTTCTAACATACCACTACCATAGATCTTAGATTTGTTCGATCCCCAGTAGAGTCACCAAAAATTGTTTGTCCGAAAATCATCGGTTGGGTAGATCTATGGATATACGAGCCAACAATGGGCAGTGGCATAGCCCTCTTCGAGTCAAAGAAAGGCTGGTTTATTGATATTCTACCAACAAGAATCATGCAAGTCTCACAATATTCTCGCTTCGTGGTTTGGGATCTCATCCCAGAGATGGGGTGTCTCCGAATGTGAAAAGAAAGGAATGAAGGAAAAGACGAAGATAGGGTAGATCCGAAGGGAGAAAAGAAATGAATTCCAAAGCGTAAAGATCAAAAGGTCTATGTTTTGGGATTGGTAATAAGTGGAGCCGCACCTACTTGCATAAATGAACAAAGCAATACCGATGAAAAATGACAAAAAGTAGAGGTAGATTCAACAGAATAAACATGCAGATCTAACATAAGAAAGTTCTGATGCATAACACAGGTATTCAGCGACAAAGTCTCAATATTGTATTAATATTTTCTTCTATTACAAAAGTACAAAGCCTTTTCTCCTTACTTCTATTTTTTATCTAAAAAGTGTCCACCCCTTGAATACAACAAGTATTCAAGTATATATAGAAGAAGGAGAAGAGAGAAGGCAAAAAGAAACCAACAACTAATTACAAAATATCTACAAAATATCTAAAAGTCAATTGTTGACTTTGGGAAACTTGATGGATGACAACATCCCATGGTGCAACATGGATGATGTCATCATTTGTGCCAACATACTCTTAGATATTTACAAAAAGAAAACCAAGAGGAAGAAAGCTATTCATCGTCGTCTCGCGGCTGAAAGGGGGTATCTTGCTTCTACTGTTGTTCGGGAGAGGTAATATGGAACTGGGTCTGATATTCCATGAATTTACTAACCATCAGCTGAAGTTGATCCTGGGCAGGACCCTTGGTATGATCGCCGATGACCTCGCAAGTCTCCCGCTCATCTCTGAGTTTTTCAGGGAGCTTGAAATATTCATTACCTGCCTCCATCAGGTACCCCACAAAATCACGGCAAGCCAGAAGATTATTGATGCATTCCGTGTCAAAAGTGACTTCTGGCCCTAGCCCTTGTGAGATGATCTCCTTGAAGATCCAAATAGTTTCATCTACCTTCCTCAAGGCGAAAGAAGGAGTGAGCAAGCCCTAGAGACATTCTTAGAACAATTTGCTCCATTTGATGCATCGCATCCAGGGCTTCCTCCTTGACCTTGTCTATCTTCTCCAGGATGAATTCCATCTGATCGACCCGGTAGTCCAACGCAGCAAGGATTTTGCTGGGTACCCTAGGGTGATCGAAAATGCCAAATTTTACCAAATCATTGACTGAGCAGTCGAGCATTTTCTGGAACGTCTCGTGTTGCAACCTAGCATGGTCCAACTCTTCGAGAGATAGGTCCCGTAATCTCCTGAGATCCTTGTTCACCTAACCAATGTTCCTTCGATATAACTCATGAACTTGACAATTACTTCCTCGCTGTCTTTGAGGATCTAGTCTCTCCAGTGGATACTTTGCATACCTTGTTTGCCAATTTTGGCATATTCATTTATCTTATCCTGGCTTAGGACCTTAGGAGTTTTGGTGGCAGTTGTAGGAGGTGCACTGCCCATTTTCTGTAGGGCATGGAGAAGATGTTTGTTCTACTCTTTTAATAGCCTCTTCTCTTCCTTTGCTTCTTGGAGCTTCTTGCAAAGGGCATCCACCGTAGATAGGGCCTCTCCTTGAAGGCTTTCAGATGACGTTCCCATTGTGACCTGCGTCACTGTGTAATCTGTAGGAGACAGATCCTTTTTATCCTTTGAAGGATCGGGATATGCGATCTCCATTACTCTTTCTCCCGATGCACTCTGAGAGAAGCGGGTTATAGGCTTTTGCTTCTTAGCCCCTTTTTTTGGGATGATAGAGAAGTCCATTGGTGCAATGGGGACTTTCCTCTTCTGCTAGCTCAGATGCTGGGAGATCCATGCTGGACTTAAGGGAGCGGGACTAGAGGTGGAAGAGGGAGCAGCTGCAGTGGATGAGGGGAAATGCGTAGAGACACTTGGTGGCGGCATCGAGAGGGAGGCCGAGAAAGTGCTCATGGAAGGAAGAGACACTGTAGGTGAGGTAGTTGTGGGAATGGAATGAAGCTGAGAGATGAGAGAAGAAATGGTGGGGGACAGCTCCGCGAGAGAAGAGAAGATGGAGGACGAGGAAGGGGGAATAGTAGAAGATGGGGGAGAGGATATGACCAAAGGAATGGTCGCTTGAGTCACATGAGGAGGGGGAGAAAGGGCAAGGGGACATCCACGGTTGTAGCAGTGGCAACATCTTGAGTGGATGTGCCCATTAGAACACTCTCTGCCGCTTCTTTCTCTAGGGATGCTAGAGTTACAACTTGTTCCTATGCGGCGGAGGGAGGACTTTCAGGAGCTTCTTCTTGAGCAGAGCTCGATTCTCCCTCTTTATCCTTGCCTTTTCCCTTTGGTAGATGTTTTGGCCTGATAGGTGTGTTGCCCAAAGGGGACGTGGTGAAATCTACTCCGAGGTAGATAAGGCCATTCATTCTACACCAATGTTCTATTCGCCACAATGTTTCCTTGACCCTCTCCTCAATGGTCTGAGGTGCCTTTGTCCTGTCAATTGCAGCAAATGGCCAGTTGTCCCCATCCGTGTCTAGATACACCTGATCAACTTCTTGATCGGTTGTTTGATAACCTTTTGGAACAATGGCCACACCATATTGAATAATCTCTATCAGGGCTAGGTGAGAGTGATCCTTCCTTCTGAGTTCGACCTCATGATACAGGTTGATGTAGATATCCTCGATCTGGAACATGGATCGGATCGAGTTTTGCCTTAGGGAGGCAATTTCTTGGATCGAAGGTGGGCCTTGCTGAAATTGTGCTTTAGATTGAGCAGTTCTAGCTCTGCGAACATTTCCGGGCTTTGTTGTGGGAAATACAGGTGTACCGCCCACTATAAGGGGGAAAGGGGTTCCACCTTTCTTCCTTTTCGTACACTTCTCATTGTAAGTTATGAGTTTTCTGATGCTCCAATTGGATCAGCATAGGGCTAGCATACCTTGGCAATTTGGTGGGCTCCCCCAAGAATTTGGCTACTCTGAGATAGGTGAAGGTGGGGAATTGGGTAAACAATGCTCCCCACTTCTCAGTCGCTGTGACTATGCTCTTGGTCATCCGACCATGAGTCATATTTGGCCTCAAAAGGTAGATGATGTCGTAAAAGAAAGCATCATTGATCTTGGTAAACTATGAGATGTTATTTTCCAGCTTCATCTCTGGGTAGTATTCGTATATCTTCACCTGAGGCCAAACTTCGCATCGGCTCAGTGTTGGATAATCCCTCTTTGAGGCTGCAACATAGACTACGTAGGAGTTCATGTAGAACCTCCCCATTGTGGTGAGTTGTTGGAGCTGCTCAGAGATGGTGCTGCTTATGATCTCCGCCCACTCAAAGTGTTGATCAGGCACATTCTTATTCATGGTTTCTAAGTACCTGAGCATCCATTTGTGAAATTAATGGGCATCAGAAAGCCCAAAAACTCTACTTAGGAATGTGATGGTATCGCTCAGTTCCTGAGAAGTCACTGCAGTTGAATAACCTGTGGCCACCTGGTTATCACCTTCTTATTCTTTAAGTACACTTCATTCATTAGCTGCATGCATTTGTCTTCGTTATCATCCCACGCCTTGATGCAGTCTTCTTGGCTTACAGCCACAAAATGCCAGTGGTGGGGAATGCCTAGCATGATCTCGAAGTGCCGGGCAGTGAGGTTGATTATGACCTCACCCTTTTCATTTTCGACACACCTTGTGTCTTTGTTGTAACAGTGGGCCACCACCATCATAAACTCGTTATTTACTACACTAACGGGGATTCCCCCAGAAAAATGTAGACCACTGCCCACCAGTTTGTCCATCCAAGGACTTCCTGTGACCCTCCTAGTTCTGGCCCAGAAATCTTCCATGTCGATGTGACCAAGTTCAGAATCTCTAATATCTAGGTCACATTCTGCCTGGACTCGGGCATTCTGACCCTTTGATACTTGTATTTCATCTCTTCCTCTGTAAGCTTAGCCTTACCCTTTGACTTGGTTGGCCTTTTGCTTGATGTAGACATATGTGGATCTGAGTTCAGTTGCTGATCTGCAAGAAGGAGCGAAGTCCAATGCAAAAGAGCCATGCTTGCCGTCAAATAGTCTATTAAAGCATCATAGAATGAGGAGTTAGAAATTTTAAGGCTTCGGTGCGAAGGCACGGGTACACCGCAGTGCAGGGGTTAATAGTATGACACACTTGAGCAGTGTTACAAGGAATAAACCAACACCAAAGGGCGCAGGGCGCAAGGATTTTGCATATAACATCATTGTTATTGTAGAAAGGGATGCGCCTGCGCCATTATATGCGGTTTTATACTGGGTGCAAATAAGTTTGGTGTTACATGGGAGCAGGATGCGCCAATGACACAGAAATTTACATGTAACATGGAATTTTGGTGCACCAAAGGGCGCAAGATTAATGCGTGTAGCACTAACTTTATGTGTGCAAAAGGGGGCTTTGGCGCGGTGCAGGGAAATTATTGCATAACACTTATGTTGTTGTAAGCGGGATTGCACCAGCGCCGGGTTTAGGATTTACTTGGTTTATGCATGGCGCAGGGATTTTGTGTGCTGCAATCAAGGTCAGTGTGCCCTCTTGGTGCGACTGTGTTTTCTGTAACAAGGGTGGCGATTGCGCCCAGAGAAAATGCGGCTCAGAAACCAACTTTTAGGTTTTCTCTCCTTTCTTCATGGGTTTAAATGGTGAAGGGGGCATAGCAAAGAGATTTGGGTTCACTTTTGAGACAGAGCCCTCTTGGCCAGCAGATCTGGAAAGAGGGTGAAAATGGCTTGGGAGGGAAGATTTGCAAGAATGGCAGGAGGGGTTTATGGTTTCTCAGATCCATATCACCAAACCTCACAAACAACCAAAAAAACAAAACAAAAGAGAAATAAGGACCACTTACCCGGAATATATAGAATGAGAGGAACAAAGCGGGGTCCATGAACGTGACACGAGGATGATGGGTGCGCTGACAGATGCAGAGGAATAAAGTTTTTCATGTGTTTTTGATTGTGAAAGTGACAGGGTGGATGTGCCTATATATAGCCAAAAGCACAATAAATGCGCCAACCACTTTTTAAAGAGGTGCACCAAAACGCATGTCAACATGGAAAACCTTGTGCCCTTTGGCGTGGATATGTTTTTGTCAACATGGAATTATCTGTGCCTTGGCACAAATTTAGTACTGTCAACAATGGATTTCGAGCGCCTTGCACACCAAAACATGGCGCAACATTTTTTTGTTGACATGAAGGCACATGCGCCTTGCCATAAAGAAAGGCACATCACGGGAAGGCGCAACAATTGATGTGTCAACACTTCAAAGGGTGCGTCAAAGGAAATAAAGGGGGCGCAGATTTAGTCTGTGCCAGCATAGGTAAAATATGCGCCAACCAAAAAGACCGAAAAGACTAAGTTCGTAAAACCAGATTTCCTGTGAAGGGATTTTACAACATTCCGAACACTGAGGGACCCCGACGAGAAACCAAAACAAAATTTTAGAGATTACTCGTAAAATTTCCTTGTCAATTTTACAGATAACAAACATACAATCTTGCTCTCGATCTCGACTCTGGGCCGATCTTTCGATTT